>QVRM01005855.1:0-42904 GCA_003439945.1 Dermanyssus gallinae | reverse complement strand
TTCAGGGCAATAAGCCACCCTCTGTTTATGACGTTTCTCACAGTCTCCGGAACTTGCCCGTTACGTATGATGTCGCAAACCTTGGGAAGAGTTTCCAGCACTCCGTTGGCAGGGAGAAGGCTTTTTAGATGGTCAGGCGTCAGGCCGTCGATGCCTCCCGCCGCACCGGATGGAAAGGTGCGAAGTGCCTTGGCAACATCCTCGCTTGAGTATGACCCAACCGCTGGCAAGTCGATAGGGGATGGTGGCACACACGTCTCCTGCGGGAACAGGAGGGTGTTTTGCGACCACCTCATCAATCGACTCCTTTGTTACGGGCGCAATCGTGTCATCGGAAGACAAGATTCTAATGGCGCTTTGCACATTAAAGTCCATGGAAAGCTTGTGAGCAGCGATCTGAGCGCGAGCTTTATCCGTCAATACACGTTTGCCTCGCCCCTCGGCCTCCATGCAAGTGAGAGTGGCAGCTCCGAAAAGGGCCACCTTTTCTTTGACTACGCTGGCCAAGCTATGGCCTCCTTGGGTTTCCCTGTCGACGTGGAGGACTTTTGGGGCGAGGGTAAGCAGGCCGGTCCAGCTCGCTTCGTCATTCTTTTTTCACGACGTCTTTAAGCATACGGTGGAAGGGTCCGCGCAAGGGGATTCTCGCTTCCTTTGGGATTTTGCGCAGTACTTTGCGTGTCATCTTGGCGTTGGCGAGTAACTTGTGAAGAGAAAGGGGAGAAGAAGGCGTCAGGTGATGATCAGGTGTCGTCCCTCCATTTACTGGCGGCTGGCTGGCGGGTTGAGGAAAGAATTCTGCTAGTGGAACGTGCGAAGAAGGCAGCGGTTGTGAGATGCTGGTAGGAGTGGCAGCGGCCTGTTGGAGCAATGCTGGTCCACTAGACTCGGCTATCTTCTTCTTATGAGTTCTTCCTGCGTGGATCTGGACACCCCGCTTTGTAGGAAAACACATTGAACACCACTGGCATTGAAAACTCATTAGCCATTGCTGCTACCTCTTTGAAGCTAAGCAGTTGCTGGCTTTGCTGTGGCTGTCCACTTCACATGCCTTGCCGTGCCAAGTGAAAATGTCGTTTTATTGTCGGCGCGGTAAGTTTTTTTTAATAATAATAATAATAATAATAATAATAATAATAATAATAATAATAATAATAATTATTATTATTATTATTATTATTATTATTACTATTATTATTTATTACATGTTAAACGATGTTACAGTTGAGAGGTCTGAACGTATTATTGCAAAGTTTTTAAATAATTAGTTCACTCCATGGCGCCTAAAATAGATGCCGCGTTTCCTCTGCAAACGGCCAAGGACAACGCTTGCCTCAAGAATTGACCCTCTCTTCGGTCGTTTGTGACCTCCTGAATTCGCTTACCTCAAATCTTTGAGAAATGCTTCGGTTCCCTTGCTGATTGGTCCTAGTGTCTCCATGGCGATAGGCACAAAATATATCTTGTTTCCAGTCCAGCATATTTAAACCGTTTTCTGGCGTCTGCGTGCTTTGCTACCCACCCCGGCTCAACAGAGCTGTGGTGTAAATAGGAAGCCGCGGTTGTGCACGAAACCGTTGCATCCCAAGCTAGGGACTTTCCATGTGACCACAATGCAATGGTCACCCCATCAGGTCTTTCCTCGCCAGCGGACACTAAACCTCTCGGTTCAAGTGTAGATGGTATACCGGCTTTCTAAGGGACCTTATGGTCACACCGTTTAGTTTAGCATGTCTGGACGATCTACCGGCGCTCTTCGGGCAACTCAGTGGGTGTAGGCCACTGGAATCCACCATCTCCCCGCACAGTTTGCACTGAAACAGCTCGCAGACGCTAGCGCCGATTCTAAGTGCTGACATCATGCGGAAAGAGTTGGGATCCAAGCATGGTGCCGAGCTGAGTCGAGGGTAAGGGTTAAGCCAACCCCCACTGAAGTTATCTTGTGCCGCTAAGAATACGGCGCGGTCTCTCCGGGAAACAAGCTGGTCTAAGATTTCTCTGCTCTTTTTTTTGCTTTTGAGCTTATCTAGGTTATATTGGCTAGGATATTCTTCTAAAAGGCCTGGGTCTAGCATGGTTCTAATAGTGTCCCGTGCTTTACTGGTTTCATATCCTATTTGTGGTCGAACTGCCTCTTCCACTAACCAAGCTGCCAACGGACCAAATTGCACCAGTGAAGCAGCGTAGCAGACCGGAGCTAATTCAGTGGCACTCCTTATTCCCAGACCACCTTCACGTATCGGAAGACTTGCTCTCTGCCAGGTGTTCTTTTCTAAATTTACGTTTAGGACTTCACTAAGTATGTCTCTGCTGACGTCATCATACGCCGTTAATTCTTCGGGGCACGTCAAAGCAGGGCATGCACGCAGTATATAGTTAAATCTTGAAGACCCTAGGCTATATCTTCAAATGCACAGCGCAGCCCGAGGATGCAAGCGTGTCAGTCGTGGACGAATTTTGGTAAGGGCTTCTTTTTTCTCAGAGAGTGTATGCGAAATTCCGTCTTGCTTTACGGGGGGCCCCCAAAACTTCTAAGTTGTTTAGCTCTACACGCGTGATGCCAGGGAGTATTTCTGTGATCTTGTGAATTGCTTCCTCCCTCTCCTGAAGTGAGCCCACGACAGCAGTAACCTCACATTTTGCGGCATTCAGTGTCAGTCCCCCGTCTTCTTCAAACTGCAGCACTCTTCTTAAATCTGTTGCGATGATACTTGCAGGGCCGGCAAGCGTGGCGTCATCTAGATACCACACGTTGAAAGGGCTCTGTAGTTGCGATACTAAATCTGATATACCGAGACTAAATAGAGCAGGCCCTAGCGGGTCAGCATGCTGAATGCCCGCTTCCGAACGCAATGTTGAAGTTGTGCCCCAGGTTAAGAGTGAAGGATCTCTGTAACTTTGCCAGACCATAGGCAAAAGCTCTGGACTTTTCTTCATCACTGCATCTAGTATCCGGTCTCTTCTTGACGTATTAAATGCATTGGCAGAAAATCAAGTTTCACCCAGAATTTTTACTTAGGTCCTCAGACTCTAAGAGGGCACGGTTGTAGCATGTACTAGTGCTTCTGCGCCGCCTTTGACAGCCACTCCAATCTGATGTGGCAGAATTGCTGTCAAAATTGTCTTTTTATTTCTCGCCATTGCTACCTTTGCAGCAATCCTACGCAGAGTCAGTCCACAAGCTTTGGGTCTTCTTCTTCTTCTTCTTCTTCTTCTTCTTATTCTTCTTATTCTTATTCTTCTATTATTATTATTATTATTATTATTATATTATTATTATTATTATTATTATTATTATTATTGTTATTATTATTATTATTATTATTATTATTATTATTATTATTATTATTATTATTATTATTATTATCGCTACGCTTAAGCTTGACTCTCTAATGACCCAGATATCCATAGAACAGTCCTATTAGGAGAAGTGGCGAGCGCCTAACGAACATTTGGCCGAAGTCACTCACGGGCTCCCCCACCAGTCCGACGTGCTCGTCCCAACACCTGCAAACCCGTTTGATTACAAGCCACGTCATCTGTTAATGTCGTAAGCGCTTTTTTGTTCTGGAAGGTTTCGGGAATGCATAATGCACATGCGCCACTAGGAGCCTGCGGTTGGATAGGGGGATGCCATTTTGTAATCCGTCCTGTTAGGGTGCGTCGAGACCATGAGGGCCTGGCTGCCCCCCACCCCCTCCCCCCTCACTCGGCTCCTCGTCTCGACCACTCTCCCGAGAGACTCGCTCAAACCTCTTCCGCCAGGCCGTTTCCTTAGCTGTCTTGAGTGTCAAACAGCGCCGAACAGGTTCGTCGCCTCCCTCCATGCCTCCGATCCATGCCGAAGTCATCATATGGGCGATCACGTCCTTCATGGGTCGGCCTCTCACAGCGGTTCGTGCTGCGTCCCGTGCTTCCCTGAGAGCGTCACACCGCAGAACAGTATGATCTACGTTGTCCGTTTTTCCAAAGTCGCACAGTGCGCAGATATGGCTAATGGCCTTCTTGATTCTTGACATGCAGCTCTGGAACTGGCCGTGTCAGGTCGTAAGCACTATGCGTTCTCTTCTGTACCTGCCAAGCTCCGCTTTCTTTGTCATCACCGCAGTTGCCATTTCCTCGCCCAGCCTCCATGTCGATGCTGTGCTGCATATGTACTTCACAAACATCCTCATGTTACTTTTCGTCGGGTCTGGAGTCCCGACTCTTTGCTTTTCTGGCCCATCTTAATCGTAGCAGCACTATGGCGGTTGTCCTTGCCTGCTCTAGTCCCTTACATTTTAAGAGAGTGTGCTCGGGATCATCGTCGATGCCGTCCACACAGCGCACGCAGGCTACCCAAGGAGCTTTTCCTATACGAAATAGATAACTTTTAAAGTCAACGTGGCCAGTGGGACACTGCGTAAGGAAAAAGTTCATTTCTTTCGCCGGGCGGCAATCCACTTCTTTATGACCGGGATGAGCCGGCGAAGTGAATAACTCGATAAGCCTGCGGGAATGGCATCCCATTCTTCTTGCCACGACCTTATCGTTTTTCCCTCTCAGCTTCTTTGTTGGACTTAGACCCTCCTTCCCACATCATTTTCCTTTCATTCACTATCAAGTCTCAAGGTGGGGAACCAGCCAGTATCAGAGCTGCGTCCGTGCTAACCATGCGGTAGGCCTGCAGGATCCTAAGCGCCGCTGTTCTTAGGGCCGTTCTTGCCGTTCTCGTTTTCAAGGTGTTCTGTAGCCAGACTGGCGCCGCGAGAAGTGCAATTGACTCGGGAACCAACATTAGTAGTCGTCGCCGGCACTCCCGCGGCCCGTGTATGTTTGGCAGGATCTTGCCTATTGCGTTAGCCGCATTAGCCGCCTTGCCTGTACACTTTCTAATGTGATTTGCCCCTTGAGACCCTTGTCTAGTAGGACACCAAGATATTGGCCTCTGTTACTTGCCTGATTTCCTGGCCCACCACCATCAGTTTCATGCTGTCTACTCTTTTCGTGCCTGTCAGGAGGATGGCCTCGCTCTTTTCCGGGGCAAGCTGTAGTTCAGCGCTGTCCATCCATCTCTTCGTCGATCAGAGAGCCATGTTTGTCTTTAATTCTAGTTCTTCCTCTGTTTTTGCTTGAGAAATTATGGCCAAATCATCCGCATACGCAATCATTTCTACTCCCTGTGGGAGATTTTGCTGTCTCAGGACGTCGTCATAAGTTATGTTCTAAAGCAGGGGTTCCAGGATTGATCCTTGAGGAACTTCTGCAGTCATGTGTATCTCCACTGTGCCGTTAAAAACTTTTCTGTCCTCAAAGTATCCCGAAATGGCTTTTACGAAAAATGAAAGGACCGCTTTTCTCACTAGGGTGTCTAAAATCCCTTTCCACAGCAGACTGTTAAACGCGTTCCTGACATCGAGAAGAACTGCCACAAGGAGCTTCCGTTTATATATAAGTTCACCACGAAGCAAATCAGCTTGGCTGTAGTTCGTTGTATTGATGTAAGAACTGATCTTTTTTGCAAAATCCATATTGGTTGGACATCAGGAGACCATACTGTTTCGCAAACGTCCTGAGTCTGTCTTCTATAATGGTCTCACACCCTTTTGCTAGGGTGTTCAGGAGACATACGGGTCTGTACCCTCCGTTACTTTTAGAAATCGAGACCACCTCCGCTCTTTTCCAGTCTCTAGGCATTTCTCTACTTGCCATCGCCTTGGTAAAAACTGCCGCTACCATCTCCGGGTGTTCCTTAAAGAGCATCTTTACCGCTATAGGCAGAATGCCGTCGGGTCCTGGAGATCTCCCCGGTTTAAGCCTCTTCACTGCCATCAATACCTCTGCGCGTGTAATAGGCGGGAACTCCTCTTCTTCTGAAGATGTTCCTCTTCTTGTTTCCTTATTAAAATGTCCATGCTGTGGAAATAGATTGTTTAAAATGTGTACGACCTCTGTGTCTGGCAGTGTGACTTTTAACCTATCCCTCTGACCATTTTGTAGGGCTTTCCCCATGGTTTGTCATTTATGTCCTTAATCATTTGTCGCCAGTAGAGCTTTTTGCTTTCCGCTATTTCTTTTTTTAAGCGCCCTAAGTCTCATATAATTGTCCAAGGCGAGGGTCTCGGCCTCTCGAGTCCTGTGGCGTTTTTTGAACTCCCTTTTGGCTCTGTTACAATCCGCCCGTTTCTGCGCTAAGACGCTGTTCCACCAGTGTTTTGGCTGGTATGTAGCCCTTCTTGGGTGAGGGGCCTTAGTAGCTCGGCTGCAGGCCCTTTTGAGGGCGTCGTGCAGTTATTCTGGGTGTGCGGAGAAGTTGTAAGGATTGTCTTCTTCAGTTCGCTCTTAAAGACTTCTTCCCGACTTCTTTAGTTCGCTCTTAAAGACTTCTTTCCGACTAAGGCTGAAGGTGCCGCGTACAGTACCATACGAATGTTTCATTTCTAAATGGGAAGCTAAAGTCAAACAGACCAGACGGGAGGTCGGTGGTTTAGACGTTTTCAATGCCGTGCACCTTTGGTCTGGTCCTGCATATGACAGTTGCCACGTATGCACCAGGTACATAGTGCATAGTTATCACTACTTGGTACGTTCAAACGCAGCCTTTCACGAGGAGTACGAGTTGTGCACTTGCCGGTTCTGCCTGCAGAGGTGTGCCAACTACCATGCAGTGGAATGCACAGCGCTGGACAAAACATCGTTGCACTACTTCTCTTGCCGAAAGCGTGAAAAAGATAGAGTATTATGAAAAAACATCTTGAACTGTATATTATACTCAATCTGAGGGAAATAAATATAATTGAATTGAATTAAAGACTTCTTCGTCCTTGATCCTGTAGTACATCTTACTTCTTATAGGCAACGTTTTTTGCTGCAGTTCTGCTGAGGTTTTCTTCCCTATTTTATTGGCTATTGTGTCGTTGCATAATGTTAGGTCGACCGTTGACTGATATCCGGCCCTGTGGAAGATCGGGTCTTTGCCGTCGTTCTGAATATACAGGTCCAGACTGGCAGCCCATTCAAGATTCTTCCTCTCCTGTTGGTACGCCGCGACCCCCATGTTTCCGATGCCGCGTTGAAGTCTCCTGTAACGACTACGCCCTTTCCACTAGTGGCTTCAATTATTGGTACTGCTATTTCACTGAGTAGGTCCTCGAGTTCGTCCAGGCTGCCGTTTGGGCTGCTGTAACAAAAACAGCCTTTATCTTTCTAGCAATTCTACCCATACAGCCCGTGCCCGCTTCCGAGTTTTGTGAATTGCACGGAGTATAATTATTTTATAATTTAATAACCGGTGTTTCTAATTGCTGCACTCTTGGTCTGATTTAAAAACCATTATTTTTTGTTTGATGCCATCGCTTGATTTGGTTTGCTCACCGCCACCAACTTGGCTCTTCTCCTTGTGGCTGTCTCTTCGACCATGTCATGTGCGTGTCTACTTCTGTTGCAGTTTACTTGTATTATTTTAACCATGTTCATTCCTGTTGTGTAGAAGTTGTTCCTTTGTTCTCTGGTTGTTGGAAACGGGCCGCTCCTCTGGAGCCTTTTTATACCTGCCTCCTTCCTCTGTTCCCTAGCCGTATTCTTCTCTTTCTCTTTATTTTGCTCGGGCCGTAATTCCCTGGCCTTGGCTTCCCTGTTCTTCTCTTCCGCCGCTCTCGCAACTTGCTTCCTTTCTTTAAGTAGTTTTGCGTACTGCAGCAAGCCATTGTTCTCGGTTTATGGTCCAACACTATAGCATGTTAGGATTTGGAACCATTCTTCAACCCTGCATAGGCGCCCTGATGTGGTGATGTCTTTTTTGACCACAAGCGTCCCGACTGGGTAAGGTTACTAAGCATTGCCATGTTCCTCTCTTGTTGCATTTTGGTGTTTCCGCTTGTATCTTTGTAGTTTCATGCAGATCAAACGAATTGCGCAAGACATTATAATTATATATTAGATATCACGTCAAGAGTGATGAAAGGGTTAACGGTTTGAGTGGCACCCGTCGCTTCCCTAATGTCGACCTCCATTCCTGTTACCTGTCTCAAGGCGTTTGCGAAGGACATGCCGCCTCCGGTTCCCTTTTCCGTGATTCTGAGAATAAAGTCACCATCTTTATTTTTCTTAACCGGTCCGATCTTTACTCCGGCTTCATTTTGCTTGATATTGTAACGAAGTTAGACACAACAACTACACGACAGAACAGCCAACTACGGCGCCATCGATGATCGACGGCGTCAGTAAGCCGACCAGTCATCCCACTCGACCAAAGAACCGTCGCCGGCTGCTACACCAGCATTGTTGTAAACAACCTGCTGGTGAGACGACACCACAGTCGACCGAGCACATCATCGAACGTGCAACAGCCTCCACATGAGACCGCTCGGCTACATGGCAACGACAACATGGCACGTGCATCACCGCCGACCTGTCGCGCCACATCGGCAACATCCTCATCAGACCTATGTACCTGACCTGCGGCGACGGCACCACCAGAGACCATGCACGTTGTGATAATGCGTAGTTTAAACCGACCAATCAGCGAAGAGGACGAGTGGAAATTTACGTTGCCGAATGTTCGAGAAGATTCGCTTCCATCATTTAACATTGTTACTACATGAACGCTACGGCGTACCTTGAGTGAATAAAATAGACCGATGCAGCATGGCCGACAACCATTCGTTGCCCGGTTTCGCTTGACGCCAGACCTACGTTCCGTGTTGTCATTCATCGTACCTGAGTCCCTCGTGTCGTAGTAACCGCCCGACGGAGCTACCATACCCAGTAACTTAGCGTAGCACAACATCGTTACAGTATGAGGGGCAATGTCTCTAATAATGTCACCCACGGACCTGCCCTCTTTTGCTTTGATCTTCATGGAACTTTGACACCCAGTCGTTCGTTCTTTGCGTTTCATTGGCAGGTCTGGGCTTCTTCCGTCTACCACGAGTTCCGCCTTTTCTCCTGTTTTTCTGCAGCAGACTTCCGTTACTTTCCTGATTGACTGTCCTTGCCAGTCTGGGGAGGTGTATAGTCCCACAGTGCTGCTTTAAGACCTTGTTGAGGCTTGACTGGAGCTGTTCTGGAGTATTATCTATGCTTCCAACACAGATCACAAGTAATCTTGTGTAACTGCTGGCTGAGGCAGCAGTGGGTTCTTCTGCATCTGCCGAGCTCACGTCAACTAGTTCCAATTGCTCACTGCTGCGCAGAACTGCCACCTCACCAATCGAAAGCCGAGTCACTGAGCCGACCAGTGGGAGCTGGCAACTCATATTTTTGAGTACGTTCAGGTCCTTCTCTGAACCCTTGTTGATGAGCATAGCTCTTGATTATCTGTCGGCTGTTATGCTTTCTTGTATGATACGATTGGCCTTGAAGGTTACTTCCGGCCATTCTTCTGCCACCAGAGTCTGGCTGTCTCTTCTAGGACAAAATGCGATTTTATCTTCAATGTCCCTTGCCCTCTGTAGGTCCTTATGTTCGTCTTCTTTTCTCGTTGGCATCTTGTGCACGGCCGTGTAAGCCTTGTCTTCTCGATTTGAGCCTGCAGTTCTTCCGCTTTGGCTTTCCATTTTGCTGCCTCTTCATGTGCCTGAGTTATCTTTTCTGCCATTCGTCAGCCTCTTTGAATCGGTTGTCTTGGATCACGTTTAGTTCGTCTTTACATTTCTGCAGCCGCCACTGGGCATCGCCTTGGGCCGCCAGCTTGTCCTCGACGTCGGCCTGCAGCAGCAGCAGCAGCAGCAGAGCTCTACTTTCGAGCCTGGTTATGGCAACTTTAATGTCCCCCTTGGTAGTAATATGTTTTTCTTTCAGTATTTTGAGCTGCCTGACGACTTCCAGGAGACGCTTCGTAGCTTCATAGTCCGTGTCTGGCTCCGAGGTTACCTCGAGTTGAGTTCTATCTTTGCTCGTGCTTTCTAATTCGACTTGCCCGTCTGTTGCTGTTCTTCACCTTTTTCTGGTCCTCTCTCCTCCCGTTGTAGGTCTTCCAGAGATTCAATCATCGTCCTTCTTCGCCTAGTGTTCTCGGGCTATCTGAGGTCTTCTTCTACCTCCCTGTCAGCCTCTAATCGCTTGTCCGTGTTTTTTTTCTGCAAGGTGAGCTTTACCGCCGAAATATTTCTGCGGAATTGTTTTGTTATCTTTCGTTTCATCGCTTTTGCGTCCATTTCTTTTATCCTCCAAGATTTCTTACCCTTCGTCATTCTGACTTTCTTCAGTTGGCTGTCCGGGGTCCCTAGGACCCTTAAAGGGGTCCATGCCTCCTCCTCCTCCTTTTTTTCTCAAATAATAATTATTATATGTTTGTTTTTTCATGTATATATATGTTTTTTTATTGTTATTTTTTTATAATTATTATTGAGGAGCTATTTATACGTATATGTCCTTATACGCACAACATGCGCTTTATGCATATGTGTACACACATCATGCGCTTTATGCATACGTGTACACAGACCATATTCATAAGTAATCACACGTAACTATACATAATTGCGAGAAACAATGCATAGACGCGTACGGCCCCTTACTAGCACGTCAGGCCAAACATGCAAATGTATGCACGCGTAGGAATACGCCTGCACACACAGACATATGCAGCCGCGTAGTAATGTTAATGTGTAATCTGTCCCGCTCAGCTGCTTAAAGTTCGTGCTAGAGTTGATATCCGAGTTGACACGCACGCGCATATGTATTGCACAGTACCTGTGAGGTGTTTAAGGTGTGTGCTAGATTTCTCACTAAGTGCCGTTGACCCAGTGCCGTTGCTCAGTTCGTTTAGAATCTCGGGATTCTCACTTTTCACCGTTTTTTTCACAGAGCGAAGTTCACACTGGACCGCTCAGGGTGAGCTCTAACAGCCAACGTAAATATTATTATTATTATTATTATTATTATTATTATTATTATTATTATTATTATTATTATTATTATATTATTATTATTATTATTATTATTATTATTATTATTATTATTATTATTATTTAGTTAATACAATTGTGAGGTATGAACGTTTAAATCATGTTTATCCTGCTCTGTTCGCTTTCTGTCAGTTCATGGCGCCTATAATGGAAGCCACGTTCCCTCTACACACGGCCAAAGACATCATCTGTCTCAAAAACATGGCCTCGCGTCGATCGCCCGTAACGTCTTCGATTCGTTTTCCGATGTCTTGCAGGAGTTTTGCTGTACCTGTGCTGATGGGGCCGAGTGTCTCTAATGTAATGGGTGCAAAGTGGTAGCTTCTAGATAGTTCTAGATACTTCCTTCGTTTTTCAGAATCCGCACGTTCTGCTACCCATCCCGATTCGACTGCGCGGTGGCGTAAATATGATAACGCCGCCGTGCATGAAACCATCGTTACATCCCATACAAGGCATTTTCCGTGCGACCACAGCGGAATGGTGACCCCGTCAGGTCACAACTCACTGCTGCCATTAAGACCTACTGGTTCGGGCGTAGATGGTATCCCTGCCCTTCTAAGAGCTCTTCTCGAGTTCAGCGTGCCTTGTAAGTCTGCCGGGGCTTTTTAGACAGCTTAACGGGTGTAGACCGTCCGAGTCAACCGGTTGGCCGCATGAGAGGCACGTGAAGGGCTGGCAGACGGGGGCGCCTATCCTAAGAGCTGACACCATGCGGCCATGTTTTTGAGACTTATTATTATTATTATTATTATTATTATTATTATTATTATTATTATTATTATTATTATTATTATTATTATTATTATTATTATTATTATTATTAACCCAGGGAGGCCATAGCTTGGCCAGCGTAGTCAAAGAAAAGGTGGCCTTTTTCGGGGGTGCCGCTCTCACTTGCGGGTCGAGCTGAGGGTCGAGGCAAACGTATATTGACGGATAAAGCTCGCGCTCAGATCGCTGCTCACAAGCTTTCCATGGATTTTAATGTGCGGAGCGCTATTATTATCTTGTCTTCCGATGACACGATTGCGCCCGTAACGGAGGAGTCGATTAATGAGATGGTGGCAAAACATCCTCCTGCTCCTGCAAGGGACGTGGTGCCACCGTCCCCTTTCGGCTTGCCAGCGGTCGGGTCGTGCTCAGGCGAGGATGTTGCCAAGGCACTTCGCTCCTTTCCATCCGGTGCGGCGGGAGGCCTCGACGGCCTCACGCCTGACCATCTAAAATGCCTTCTCCCTGCTAACGGAGACCACAACGATGTACTGGAAACACTCGCCAAAGTATGCGACATCATACGTAACGGGCAAGTTCCGGAGGCTGTGAGAAACGTGATATATGGAGGGTGGCTTATCGCTCTGAAAAAGAAAACCGGAGGATACCGACCCATAGCCGTCGGCTGCACTCTGCGAAGATTGGTCACAAAGACCCTGCTTCCCCAGGTCAATGTGAAAAGCTACCTGCAGCCACGGCAGATGGGGTACGCCACTCAAAATGGTGCATAAATAATTGCTCACACAGCTCGCACCTTTCTCGAACACAACGAAAAATGCTGCCTCCTAAAATTAGATTTTAAAAATGCGTTTAACTTAAACAAACGAGGACACCTCTTGACAGAGATTTCCAAGCACGCCCCGGCCCTCTATCCAATGATGCACCAGGCATATAGCAAACCGACTCCCCTTATGTTTGGTGAGGTTGAAATTAGGTCATCAGCCGGTTGTCAGCAGGGAGACGTAGCGGCTCCTCTTGCATTTAGCCTGCTTCTGCATCAGTACGTCAAGCAGGTGGCATCCAAGGTCCCTTTGTTTTACCTAGACGATGGGACCCTTCTGGACAACGATCCTTCGGTGTTACTCAGAGACATCAAGGATCTCCGAGCGTTCGAGCAATGGAGCGGGCTGCAGCTTAACCCATCTAAATGCGAGCTATTTCTACAGGGTTTTGAGGACAAAGAGAGACAGCAGGTGATCGCTGAATTTAACAGCAACCTCCCGGGCATCCTTGTAAAGGATCGATGTGATTTGGACCTGCTGGGTACGGCGGTGTTTCCCGACATGATCGGTCCGATACTAGCCGAGAAGGGAGAACAACTTTCCCGGCTTTACCAGAGACTGGGCCATCTCGGTAGACATCAAGCCTACTTCCTGCTCCGGCACGCATTGGGAGTGCAAAAGGTCCTGTATGTACTACGGACCTCACCTGTCTTCCTTCTACCGTCAGAAACTCTGAACCTTGACGACTAGGTGAGGAGAGCCTTGGAAAACATCCTTGACCTAACGCTTGATGATAAGGCATGGACGCAGGCAAGCTTACCGGTCCGGCTGGGTGGAATGGGCATTCGTTCGGCCACGGACCTTGCCTCACCCGCTTTCCTTGCTTCGTCGCACAGCTGCGCCTCTGCAGTGGTCGCTACTGCCGGCGGACTCATCAGCCACCAACAAGACGCCGCTCGGATCTGGGATGCGCGTCAGTCTGGTCGTCCATCTGAGGAACAGGTCACTAGGCAGAAGGGGTGGGACCAAATCGCCACTCAGGCTACCCACTTAACTCTTCTGTCTGCCTGTGAGTTAGATATAGACGGCATTAGACTGAAAGCGGTTTCATCCGACGCTGCCGGAGCGTGGCTTGACGTGTTTCCGTCCGAGCTAGTCGGCAGTAAGCTGGCTGATGACCACTTCCGTGCCGCCAGTGGCCTCAACCTTGGCATTGACATGTTTGAGACAGAGGCATGCCCGTGTGGTGGAACGGTGGATGAACGTGGCCTGCACCGACTTAGTTGCACTAAGCTGGCTGGGCTTACGCAGGGCCGCCACGATGCCATAAATGACATCCTCGGGCGCGCTTTCAGACAAGCCGGCTACCGCGTCACACTGGAGCCTGGTGGACTACAGAGCGACGACAAGCGTCGACCGGACGGCCTTACCAGCCGAGACTGGGACCGCAATCGGCCGCTGGCATGGGACGTCACCGTCTCCGACACGTACGCTCTCGGCTATCGTGCACTAGCCAACGCGGGCGTCGGCAACATTATCCACCAACGGGAGATGCACAAACGGCGCCTATACGCGCATCTCCTTGAAGACCACGTTGTAATGGCGTTCGGCCTCGAGTCATCTGGCGTTTGGGGCAAGGATGCACTCAAACTGACAAAGGAGCTTGGGAAGAAGCTCTTCGAGGCCACAGCGGAGCCAAGATAGACCGCTTTCCTCCGACAGAGAGTGTCATTAGAATTACAGAGAGGCAACGCCAAGATTATGTTGAGTGGTCACCGACACTCAAGCAATAAGAATAATATAAGCAATATTGTAGATATTATATAAGTAATATATTGATAATTGTGATACATGTACATATTGATAAAATAAACTTTTGTTCCAAAAAAAAAAATATTATTATTATTATTATTATTAATATTATTTAGTTAATACAATTGTGAAGTATGAACGTTTAAATCATGTTTATCCTGCTCTGTTCGCTTTCTGTCAGTTCATGGCGCCTATAATGGAAGCCACGTTCCCTCTACACACGGCCAGAGACATCATCTGTCTCAAAAACATGGCCTCGCGTCGATCGCTCGTAACGTCTTTGATTCGTTTTCCGATGTCTTGCAGGAGTTTTGCTGTACCTGTGATGATGGGGCCGAGTGTCTCTAGTGTAATGGGTGCAAAGTGGTAGCTTCTAGATTGTTCTAGATACTTCCTCCGTTTTTCAGAATCCGCACGTTCTGCTACCCATCCCGATTCGACTGCGCTGTGGCGTAAATATGATAACGCCGCCGTGCATGAAACCGTTACATCCCATACAAGGCATTTTCCGTGCGACCACAGCGGGATGGTGACCCCGTCAGGTCGCAACTCACTCCTGCCATTAAGACCTACTGATTCGGGCGTAGATGGTATCCCTGCCCTTCTAAGAGCTCTTCTCACTATGGCGTTGAGTTCAGCGTGCCTTGTAAGTCTGCCGGGGCTTTTTAGACAGCTTAACGGGTGTAGACCGTCCGAGTCAACCGGTTGGCCGCATGAGAGGCACGTGAAGGGCTGGCAGACGGGGGCGCCTATCCTAAGAGCTGACACCATGCGGAAGGGGTTTGGATCCAGCATGGTAATAATAATAATAATAATAATAATAATAATTATTATTATTATTATTATTATTATTATTATTAACCGCCAACAAATAGACCAAACGCCGTCCTTAGAGGGAGTAGCTGCGACTATTGTGTGTCAACAGCCGCAGCATTATTTGAATCTGTTGCCGTAGTTGAGGTATCTTTAGCACAGCTGGAGAGTGTCGTTAGCTGCAACGCGTTCTCCCCTGCGAAACTTTATAGCCTCAGTCTCATTCAGTTCTATTTCCAATCAAAGCTAGCAGACATAGGCAGAGCGCCTCTTGAGAAGCAGACGAGGGGCTTCATCCCGGGGTGGATATCAGCCAGGCGTGACGCGTTGAACTGAGCTCCATGGGCGACTTTGCCGATATTGATATTCCTTACAGGTAGTTTATTGACATTGCAATAGCTGGTATTGTTTTTTTTTTTTTTAATATTAGACGGTTTACAGAAACTGGATCAAAGCATTCAAGTAAATGATATATTTTACGACTGCTGACCGCTACGTTATCAAGAATTATCAAGGTTCGTCAGCTTCGTGACGGTCAGGTCGTACACAATTTCTTATAGCTCTCTTTATTATATTTTGTTATATTAGACGGTTTGCAGAAACCGGATTGCATGCACAGCGAATCGAAAAGTGAGATAACGAGTTTCCGTGTTAAAATCCTTCTGCGTGTCTGAGGCGAGGGCAAGCGCCATAAAGAAGTCTAGATCGTCATAAACCATGTTTGTTTCCCAACTCTAAATGTGCTGCTTAAACGCCTTAATGTGATGGGGCAGTCTTGCTGCAAAGCCTCTGTGAAGAGAGGCGTTCCGGCAGCCCAGGGTGCGTTTGAGAAATGCATCTTAAAATCGATCTATATCAGGGCTGAGGTACAGCCATATCACTTGTATCCCATACTCAACTGTGGGCATATGTGTCTATCAAATAGCTACAGATCTGCCTGTAACGGCAGCCACACTGGTGATTGGACACCGTGAAATGGCATGAGACCGTTACGGATTCTTTCCGTGACGTGTCGCGTAAAATGCAATCCAGTGATTGTTAGTTTGACACCAAGGCAAAGTGTTTAACACACTTTACAGGGTTACCCTGAGAGATGAAGTCCATCATCGCTAGCTAGCCTTTCGTCTTCCCTGAACCTAATCGCCTTTATTTTATTCACAATGTTACTTGTCCGATATTGTTGTAATACGGCATGCCCGTGGGCACCTTCTGAGGTTCCACAAGTAATAATAATAATAATAACATTTGTCTTAACAACGATACGGTGCACGACCGTCTCCTTTTATATATATTTACAGGCTCTTTCATAACCGTATGTATTTATTTTAAGGTTTGATAGATCTCGACAAGAAAATATTTGTTTTTCCAATGAATGGAGGGGGCGGAAACGCCTTGTGGTAATGGCTTGCCTGCAGATCGACAATCATGAAAACGAATCGCTCATATCTCACTGAACGAATTTCGGATAATTTGTTTTTTAACTGTTTAGATTTGTTTTATTTACACTCAAACAGGGTAAATGTGTTAATGTTACATCAAAATGTTTTGAGTTTTCGAGTTCCCAACAATTTTGGTGGCAGCCTTTTCAGGGTGAAACAAGCCATAGATCGACTAGTTAACATCATGGATGAGAAGGGCTTGAAGGTTAACTGGGGAAAGATAGTAGCTAAATTCCGAAGGGAACGCCGTATGGCCAGGGGTGACGTGCTCCAAATCAGGGGAACAGAAATTAAATTTTTAAACAAGTTTACATACCTAGACATAACCTTATCAACAAGCGGTAGCAGTTTTCGATAACACATCCAGGAGAGGGTCGGGAAGGCCACCGTCGCAGCTGCGGCAATTAAATGGCCACATATTCAGTTCATGCAGCAGTTGCTCCTTTCGGGATACAGATAGCACCCATAGCCACATACGACATTCCACTAATATGGGGTAAGTTGGGAGTAGGCGAATTGCGTTTAATTGATGGGGTAGAGTTTTTCTTTTTAAAGAGGGTTTTTGCGCTATCGAATACATGCAGGAATAGAATTGTTCACGTCTTGGAGGGTGGCCCGCTGCTGACGGAAGACCTACAAAAACGATGTGATCGGAAGAAAACGTGCGCTTTTGAAGTTTATATGTGGAACTGAGAAACCAAAATTATTGAGGTAGACATAGGTATTTATGGAACAGCAGCAATGATGAGCACTGAATGGCGGGGTAGCGTGGTAAAGGATCAACATCTAACTACGGCCTTTGCAGCTCACGTATTTCATCACGTTCTGTGCAACGTGGAGGGTTTTCATGAACCACAGGATGAATGTCAATGCAAACAATGATGAAGCAAAGGTGATCAATACCACGCCGCGGTATGCCCGGCTGTTAGGTCTATAGCAGAAATAGCAAAACGCTAGATTGTTGGTGTCTCGGAACATTTTGATGTAACATAAACACATTTACCCAGTTTGAGTGTTAATAAAACAAATATTTTCGTATTTTTGAGAAACAACACGTTCATACTAATTTCCGTATTGCAGGTATGGTGCAGAATCTTTTAGTACTAGGTACATACAACAATTCGTTTTACAATTTTTCAATCGCTGCCAACTCGCATACGACCTAATTAAATGGATGCAATGAGGAGCAATTTAGAATTCAAAATTGCCAACGCTTTTGAGACATTTGCGTGAGCTAACGTGGGGTGTTTCAGCAGAAACGACAATATGCCATTTTTTTAAAACCTTGCTAGAGAAGCGAGCAACTTTTATTTTGTTTGCTTTTAATTTGTTTAAAATAAGTTCAATAAGTTTTGGGCGTCGCACATTGAGTGTTTATTTCGTTAAAAAAAACTCATATATACATAAACATAATAATAACTATAGAGCATCTTTTTTTTTATCTACATCTTTATTTCCCTTGCAACGTCTTTGATGTCCTACAACATCGGACTACTTTGACCGAGATATGTTTTTGACAAATCGTTAACATAAATCATTTCTTATATATATATATATATATATAAATAAATCATTCCTTATATATATATATATATATAATACACAACTCTGTATATAAAATACAGATTGAAATAAAACATGCCTTCACAGCATGAGTCATGAATGTCCACCGTTCGTCCCGCTACGAACTTAGCGTCGCGTGAATATAATAGGAGGTAGATAGAGTTCAGCAGCGACGCAGCGACTTCTTCACGGCGTCTCGTTCAAAGTCTAAACGAGGCGATTCTCCTGATGACAACGCACAACCCAGAGAGGACTGCGCGTTTGCGATGTCTGCGCGGTTGCCCCGTCCTGACCTTCCGCCTCCCAGGACACAACCACGTCCGCCGAGCATGCATCACGAGTGAGGTCGCTGAAAGCAGTCGTTTAACTTCGATTAGCCTCACGCATACGAATTCGCCTACTTTGTGCTGCTGTTCCGGATACTTCAAGCCAAGCCTTCAAAAGCATAACTACGTTCTGCCTAACCGGCATTTATAACCGGCATATTGGTGGATAGTAGTTGATATGTATGCGATATTGGTGGATAGTAGTTGATATGTATGCGATATTGGTGGATAGTAATTGGTATTGATGCGATATTGGTGGATAGTAATTGATATTGATGCGACATTGGTGGATAGTAATTGATATTGATGGTTAACATTGGTTAACATTAATTCATATTGATGGTTAACATTGGTTAACATTAATTTCTATTGATGGACATTGGTTAACATCAAGTTATATTGATGGATATTCATGCATATTAGCGGTTATTGATAAAGGCACACCAAATATCGTATACTAAATACGACGAGCTTTGGTATGCCAACCGCGCACTCACGCCAACTCACCCACAGTGTGCAATGATGTACTTCTTAAGCGTGTCCCTTTCATCGTCATCATCGATGTCCTCCTTCAGATGAAATCTCTTGCCCGCGAAAAAGCGACCCAGATCGCCTCCAGTCCATTCTGGCACGTCTTCGTCGTCGTGGTCACCACCATCATTCTCGTCAGTCATCCTGGGACGCTTGGGTGGGTTCCGTTCGTCCCCTGTTCGACGCTTATTCGTATCGCGCTTGCCGTCATCGTCGTTGCCGCTATTGTTGTTGTTGTTGTTGTTGTTGCTGTTGTTGTTGTTGTTGGGGGTGTTATTGTTGTTGGGGGTGTTGTTATTGTCATTGCTGCTGTTCTTACCACCGCCTTTGTCTTTGTCCTTATTATCGCTTGACCGATCTCGCTGGTTCTCGGCATCTTGTTTTCGTCTGCGTTTGCTCTCGCTGTTCGCCTCGCTGTTACTTCGTCCGTTTGCTGCATTGAGTCGCACACACACACACACACAGAGACACACACACAGTACACGACGGAGGGCACCAAATGAGTCAAAATACATCTGTGAAGAGATTGACGCTGAGATAGACAAACTCGATACGTTAACAAGAGCGTTAAAGCTTTCATAATCATCATCATCATCACCACCATTATCGTCATCAACAACAACAACCTGGTTTTCAGTTTCCGCCCTTGCCCGTCACTCTGTCACACGGCTCTCGTGTGACACAGAGAGGGAGAGAGAGAGAGAGGGATGAGAGACGGGGCTGCAACCCTAGTGGTGGAAGAAGCAGGGAAGGGGAGCAGTTTTAGGCAAATAGAAGACACACAATAGAATCGTTTGCCACCTTCGTACGATCAACACACAAGAAAAGAAAAGAAAAGAAAGGAAAACATTCAACTGCTGTTCGCTCGCTCGCACGCGCACATACTTACGTCGTTTTTTGCGGGCTTTCCTACCAGCCGACGAATGTCCGTCGTCGCCGCCAAGCGAATCGTCGATTTCGTTGTTCTCAAGGCTACAATTTTCGTCGACATCGTCGTAATCATCATCATCATCATCACCGTCATCATCCGAAGCTTTTCCCCGCTCACGCTTATTTTTGCCGGGCGAGTAATCACTGTCTCCATCATCATCAATCTCCTCTTCTTCTTCTTCCGCCTCTTCGTCTTGCTCGACGTCCTGGGTTATATTATTATCTCGTGGCTTGCTTGCCGCATCTCGAATCTGCGGACAGCGAGAGCATCACAAAGCAAAGTTGAGCAAAGTACTGCAACTATTGACATATGCATGAAAGGGTCGCATGAAAGCATTGGGCTCGTTCTCGTTTCGCTACTTCTGCACAAGAGTACACACAAAGAGGATCGTAGTCCACTTTGGTGTGTTCGAACGCACGCGCGCCTGCCCCCACACACACACGAGATTAGCGTCACAACTGATTAACCTCGATCGAGGCTGACTAATAAGGTTCATGCTGATTTTAGTTAGGGGTTGATCAGATGACTGTACGAACACAATATATATATATATATATATATATATATATATATGTATATATACAGGGTGTTGCAGGAATATTTGAAGAGCGATATACAGAATTGTAGAGCTCGTTAAAGCAAATGTTTTTTACAATGGAACATGGTCTCTGAGAAGTCTTGTTTCGGAGTGCGAGTGAAATTACTACAATTTGTGACACTGGTGTTTTTGCCCGACATAGGAGCACAACATGTGCTGTTGCGAGACAACCAGTCTTCCTATACAGAAACTAAGCACACCTTCGTGTTCGTGATAAAATTCTGCTCCTGATCTGAAGAATATGCAAGGACGGTCAGAAGACGCGACATGGTCGCAAGTTCTTTATTAGCGTTTACGCCAAATACTTCAGAATCGTAACCCTACAGCCACTCACAGCGCTCAAAACGGACATATTCAGCCAATGCGCAATTCATGGCGATCATTTTGGTACCAAACATATGGTTGCGGAGTAATTACGATTTTTCGGACGGCATGTCCAGATTAAGTGCATGTAAAATGACTGTGTGGCGACGTTCACTACCGCGCGACAGCCGTAGCGCGTCATTTTTCATGCACTTAACCTGGACATGCCCTCCGAAAAATCGTAATTACTCCGCAATCACAGCTCGCCTTGACATATGTTTGGTACCAAAATGGCTCAATACGTATGTCCGTTTGGAGCGCTGTGAGTGGTTGTAGGGTTATGATTCTGGAGTATTTGGCGTAAACGCTAATAAATAACTTCATTTTTGGCGAATTCTCTTCTAAGCGACCGTGTCGCGTCTTCTGACCGGCCTTGCATATTCTTCAGGTAGGAGCAGATTTTTATCACGAACACGAAGGTGTGCTTAGTTTCTGTCTAGAAAGACTGGTTGTCTCGCAACGGCACATTTTGTGCCCCTATGTCGGGCAAAAACACCAGTGTCACAAATTGTAGTAATTTTACTCTCACTCCGAAACAAGACTTCTCAGAGACCATGTTCCATTGAAAAAAACATTTGCTTTAACGAACTCTACAATTCTGTATATCGCTCTTCAAATATTCCTGCAACACCCTGTATATATATATATATATATATATATATATATATATATATTCATTCACCACAAGAGCACGCAAACAGGCTGCTGCGCTTATGGGCGGTCACAGCGGTTTCACACGCTTAGTGTAGTTAGTACCTTGTCTCGATAGCGGCCGCACTTAAAGTCGCGCCACGGAAGCTGTCTACCGGCCTTCTTGCACGCCTCGATCCACTGCTGGGTGACAATTCGACCACCAATTCCGGCCACCTGAGTCCACTTTGGTGTGTTTGCGAACGCGCACACGAGATGTGTGCATCTGTCGTCCCAGTCTGGCGCGTACCTGCAATGTCGAACAAACCACCAACCAAGCAACACGAGCCAAACAGGTGTGAACCTACGTAGTGAGGCAACACATTGTCGCATACGTCGGTATTCGTCGTAACGGCCTGCTGCTTTCGACTGTGGTTGGCGGCGCGAGGTAATGACGGACAAGAGAACTGAGCACGAAAAACGGCCGGTTTGCTAAAACCCCCAGAGAGAGAGGGGGGGGGGGAGAGGGGGGGGGAGAGAGAGAGTGCATTGGCGCAACGTTCGCTCCGCTCCAAATTAGCTCCTACTCTGAGACGACAGTTTGCAAAAACAAAGTTTCGTTATGGATGCGAAGCCTGATGAATAATTCATTACTAAACAACAAGTAGGCACGTACGCCTGCACATAAAATGGAATTCTGTTAGCGATAAAATAAAAATCAAATTTTGAACAAAAATCAATTGAAATATTGTATGTATTGTCAGCGAGAGATGACAACCGGTACAGATCGACTTTGCTTTGAACCTATCGGGCAGAGCCAAAAATTGGTGGACAAGAACAAGGTTGGCTGCCCAAGGAGTTCCTAGTAGTTGCACAGCTTGCTAATGAGAACCTGCCACAGGGCTGAAGATCTAAACTTAGAGGTCAGCTTCAAACAGAAAATAACCTCATGCTAACACAAGATCCACACTGCGAAACAACGCTTAGCGTACGGCAAACGTGTAATATGGTATGGAGTCTTACTGCACCTTCCAGCCGAAGTGTTTGAATAGGGATCTCCGAGTTCCGATGACAAAGATAGTGTGCTGCCAAGTGTGCTGCCACAGACGAAAGGATTTAAATAATGCTACGATGATAGGACAAACAATGCAAGCGTCGTGGTAGTGTGGGTCAAATGAACCGATGATTTCCTCGTCATCGCTCGAAGAAAGCATTTGATCTTTTAAAGACGAATGCCTTAAGGGCTGTAAATGCAGTGGTTTAAATTCGATCAGCAGGAAAGCAATGAGACCAACCATCGGAGACGGTTATAACGCTTTTGGCACGACTTACGGCTGAACACTTTAAGCCTCAAACCGCATACGACTCAACTTGACAAGATAGCTACGATAATTACTCCAGTGCTAGTCAGGGAAAGATTTGGGCACAATGGAATTCACGTGCCCTTAGTTTTGTCAAAATTAGAACGGTATGGTTTGGCTACAAACAGATGGAAGCGAAGTGTAGGCTTCCACCATCCAACACTAGGAAGAAGTGAGTTCGGTATGCCGAGACCCTCCAAGACGCCCCTTAAAAATAGTCATAATCGGACAGGACAGGAAGGAGTCACACAAACACAACGGCAAAGAGGTGTTAGCCGGTGTATAGTACATTCAATAAGCTGGTGTAAAGTAAATGCCGCCATGTCGTTGTTGTTTTTGGCCGGCCCTGGATAGGTACTAAAGGGTGAAACTTCAAAAAAAAATTGAGCAGAGGAATATGGCTACAGGACAATATCTAGACAGACCCAACAGGGAAAAATTCAACTACAGCGAAATTCTAATCCACACTTGTTTTTGTTTCTTGTTGTTGCCCTACAATGTCCTGCTTCTCCTACGGTAAGTTAGCCGCGCAAACCATCACCACTACATTGGGAAGTATTAACAGTAACTTAAAGGTATGCAATTAAATAGAACAAACTGGCAAAAAAAAAAAAAAAAAAAAATATATATATATATATATATATATATACTGCAAAAACTAAGACAAAAAGATCGGAATATTTAATACAATATACAGAATATTTCCGAAACACTAATAAAGATATCCATAAAATCGTTAACTTGTCACACACGGTTGCGTTCCACACAAGGGCCATTCTAGAGGACCATGGAACCAGGGTTACTTCGTTCGGTCTTCGTGCTGAGTCCGCTTTTCGTTCGAGGGGCCTGGTTTTATCCCCATGGCTCAACATATCCACCCACATTCAAATTCAACACCAGCTCATGCACTGTCTTAGCTTATCGTCATTTTTTTTAATGCACCTCTGGGCAGACGCCTCCATACATCAAAAGATATAGATTAGCTCTGGTGTAGAGAGGCTAGTTCGCATTAATTACAGTGTGGGATGCGCATCCAAGGATTTCAACCTGGTCGGATGACAAAACATACACATTTTCATACCTTATTTGAAATTCGAAAATGTGTTAGTATTTATAAAGGCGCTTGCAGTATGGACAGCAGCCTCTCAGCCTCCCTGAACTCCACAACGATGAGATGAACGAAAGCAATTTTGTCGACAATAGGCGCCTTGTATTTGCGGCGGAGGAGGAGCTTGCACGGTAGTCCACAGGGTGCCACAGGGTAGTCCCGACTGCTACCGGGAGGAAAGGTGCCTGGGCTCCAGGCAGTCAGGACCTCCATTCAAGCTTTTTGGGCAAGTTCTGAACTGCTCCTCGGACTTCACTTCACGGAGTAATGGTGATGAGGAAACGTCTCGACGGGCGGCGACCGATATGCCCAATGTTTCTGGCATGATCGGATATTTTTCGCTAAGTATGCGATGCATCTTGAAATCGTGTAGAGCCATCGAATCTGTCGAAGTTAGAATGCGGGCAGCTACCGCTATAACTGAGCCCCCTGAGCCAGCATTGCCTGTGCCATCCTACCTCCTGATCTATCATCGCTACTGCTAGTATTCGACCCCCCGCGCAATTGTTGGCATTGACGACAACGATGACGTAGAGGGGGACACGCGTCTTAAATCGACTGAGGTTGTCCCGAACAAGTGAACACAACGAGACCGCTTTCCCTCCGCCTTCTGCCGAGGGATGGTAAGAACAGATGTTCCATATAAGCCAGACGGCAACACAAGTCCAGATCCTTCGCCGAGTAAATCGGCTTGATCGTGTTGGTGTCAGTTCGGCAGCGACTGTGAGGCTAGCAAAAGTATTTAAAGCGTTCTCTGTGATTTTTGGGCGGATAACGGACAGCCGTTAAATAGTACGACTGAGTACAGTTGATGGTACGATCGGCGCGGGAGCTCATGTTGCGGACGTCGGGGTTAATGGCTTCGCGGGGTCGTTCTGCGTCAACGCTGTTGTCCACTGGCGACTTTCTAGTTGTCTATTCATTATGACAATCGAATTGTTCGCGCAACAGTCTAGTATACAGGCAGTCACGCGGACTCAATGTCATTTATCGATGAACTCGTAGACCGTCCGTCTGTCTTAATTCACCGCGGACAGCCGCCGCTGGAAACGCTTAATGGCACGAATATTCTCAAAAAATGTCTATCTAATTCTCCGATTGTAATTGTATTTATCACCAGCTATGAATGACGAGCCCTGAAAGGAGTGCCTTTCCGCCCCTGCCGTCACCTCACCACTCGCTACAGTGTTCGCGGATTTCATTGTTCATGATACCGGCGTCACATTAGATCGTTTGTGGATCTCAGCCCGCCGAGGTTGCCCCCACCAAGCTCGACGCGAGAGCTATCCGCAAAATCCGTTCGAAGACACGTTCGAACACGGACCAAGGAGCACAGACGGTGCCACTTGAATAGACCAGCTGGGGAGAGCAGTCAAAGGTGCTCCTTAAATTGCCACTTCGATCTGCGTGACTATGACGTCGATCCGGACCGGATAATAGTAGTATCTTCCCCGTGATACAGTGCACCACCTTTCAATGCCGTTCGTTCGAGGATGACGGCTCAATGTTGCCCACTAGTGCGTAGTGGGGTCTTAACTGGCGTGGCCCCCCGGGGTCTGTCTGTCTGGAGTTGTACTGCGGAATCGATCTTTAGCTGCTCCATACGGCGATCCAGTCGATGCGGACAACTGTCGTACGTGACTTTATGTGGTGTGTGACGTACATAAGCAACACCGCTTTTGCCGCTTAGTTTGTTGCAGTCGTTCCGAATCTAGTTCGTGTAGCCACAGCGGCGAGGGCACAACGAAAGGCCGCTTAAGGGCATTCGCTCACGACCAACGGAAAATGTCGTCGAAAAATCGACGAAATCGGGCCAAAAAAATTAGTTAGAATTACTTGGTCAGCGGCCATAACTTTGCCGGCGACGATAAAAAAAACGTTCACTATCCTGTGTGAAACGAGGTTCCTTAACATTTCCCTTAACATCCCTAGCAACGTGAGCGCAACCAGAGTTTAATTTCGTCTCTAGCAAATTATTATCAGCAGCAGCAGCATTAAAAATAAAAAAGTCGCCTCAGGTCGCTTATTTTGGGTTAACCTTTGGTGTTGTCTCCTTCTTCATCACTTACATACCCCTAAAAATTGGTCCAGAAAAGTATTCGCAGTTACAGCTTTCTTAACATTGAACGATATACGAGTTATATTACTGATCCATTTATTGACACTACTGTACTCATACTACTGTACGATTATGAATATTTGCGGTATATATGAGGTGAGAAACAAAGCAGGCCAAACGACGACAATTCGATATCAAGCACGTCCAAATAACTGGACGTTGAACCTGCGCACAGCAAAGTAGTTGTAGGACACATGTCATCGAACGTGCGATCAAAATGTCTTCTGTAGAATGTCGAATCGCTATGGAAATCTTTAGTGGAAGACTAATTTAGCGACTATGACATGCTGTTAACAGAGACGTTCGTAACGAATAGGTCACGTATCACCCTGCGTAACCATAAAGTAGTTAGTTCCATGGCCTAGCCGTAAAGACTAATGGCAGAGGAAGACCCAAGTGGAATGTATGTGTTTCAATAACAATTACTGGATGGGCCCAGCTACTGCGTGCCCTCCCGCCCTAGAAAGACAAGTAGCCGATATTATTGAGGACATTGGGAACTGTCCTAAACTTTGTACTAGGCCCGAAAAGCACATTATAATTGGTACAGACATCAATTGCCACCTGACAAAGCAGTGTAGCCGCCGAGCTGCCTTCATAGCAGGGACACAATAACTAAGACTGCAAATTGAAAATGACTATACAGAAGCCACATACATGAGCTGGAACGGCGCTAGTGCAGTCAATATTGTATTGTCGTCAGCATCGCAGCCGGGGGTCATAATTCATAACCTTCGGTTCACTACCCTCAGCTCTCCGCAAATACTGTCAGGTAACATTCGACTTATCTCGCGCCCAGACACCTATCGCGCCCTCAGTACCTAATTGTAAAATAAGCCGGTCGCTAAACACCCACATACTGATACAAGTGATGCAATCGATGCAAAGCTTCGGTGACATAGACTGTAGCGAAAGGACCCTCCACTGGTCTATACACCTATCACCATTTACAAGACAAAAAATACCGTACAAGTACAAACCCTGCTTCGTCCACGAATGTAGAGTTTTAAAAATATGCACTTATGAATATTATCGCGATGACGATTAGCGTCTATATTAAATTTGTTAATGCTATACAGAGCGTTTAATAAGTGCGAAAAACTAGATTATTTGTTTCAGGCATAACGATGGAAGCTTTCTACCGATTTCATAATCGTTATAACTCGCTCGACGTCAAGTAAGTCGTTACAGGAGGCGCTACTTTCTGGCCTATTCATTCTTTATTTACTTGCCTATTCATCCATCATATTTACTTACTAACTGTTAAAACCGTGTAAGCAATAAAAAAAAAGGGGGGGAATTATCGCGAAATGTGAAGTATCGTAGTAGCATTTAACGTTTAAATACACAGACATATACACGCATAACTGACAACAGGTGGCTGGTGCAGGTTGGCTTCAAATCCTCGTCACCGGGTTCAAGCGTAGCCAAAGCCTTCACCGGGGAGTGAATAATTGCGTGGCATAGCATAGTTTTTATCATCATTTCAGATGGTTGCACTGAATCTGGATACAAAGGCGCAAAGTAAAGTGCAAAGCAAAGTGGCGCAAAGCAGCCGTCAACAGCGGGTTCAATGTGCCTACCACTTATCAATGAATGGAAGAAGCATTGCTGGTGTTGTCGAGAAGGGAGGACCGTTGCCCACCTGGGATTAAAGAAGCTACGCCAAACCAACCACGTGTGCCACAATACGCACCTCATATATATATATATATATATATATATATATATCGTTTTACATAAGTGATTACACATACAGTGTTGCTAATCCTTGGTCATATACTACAAAAACATTACCACACTACCGACGTGTATATATCTATCTTTAATAGAGTCGAAATTGCTGGAAACATATGTAACTAGTTTTAACTGCTACAGCTATGGATGCCACAAGTAGGTTTGCTTTACTGTCCTTACAAAGAGGCCACAGGTGAAATAAGCTGATGGCTGAAGTGCCTTATTATCGCTGGCAGTAAGATCGTAGCGTACGCATCGAGCGTGTGCGCAAAATGTCGTCGATTGGCAAACTCCACCGATCAAATACTGCCTAAGTAATGAAACCACGAAATATGCTCCGTCCGACAACGACCACCGTTAATGTACAGTTGTTAGTTTACTATCTCAACCTAACACGCCTTCACAGAGTGCACAGTGTGACTGAAATCCAGTTAAAATTCTGAACTCCACCGCATGGGGTCGTTACTTAAACGGTAACGCCATCTTACAATGTGTTCCCAGAGAAAAAACAAATATATATATATATATATATATATATATATAAATGTACCAATAATGGTGAATGAACATCAACATATATAAAATATATATATATATATATATATATATATATTTATTTATATTCACACTTGTCAGAGACATAATCGCACGTGAGTGGCAGCAGAAACAGTCGTTCGTGTTTGTAAGCAGCTTAGCTTGGAAAACACAGACACGCAATAACATTAGACAGAAGTTCAGCGGCAGCAAGTCCTGCGCGACCAGAACTCCTTGCTGGTATTTACGTTGTCGGTAAGAAGCCGATTGTACCCACAATCTTATGGGACACTGAGCTGAAGGTGATACGGCGGGGTCTACGCAAAAGTGTGCATACGTTTGAAAACCCTACGCCGTTCAGCCGGACCCTAAACCACCACGAGACATGAACCGCCACGTCTGTCATGTCTTGGATGGGCGGTGACACGTCAGTCTCGGTGGTTACTATGCTCGGTCTCAGAAAGCCGGGCCCGCTTACTGGGCTTCGTGTCGTACGGCATCCGGTGCAAATCGACGAAATCTTTGAGAATGATGTCTCCTCGAAGCACGGCATGATCCAGTTCCTGCGTGAGTTCGACGGGATACTGGTAGAGTAGCTTAGCTGCAAGACAGCGCAGCGGGTCCACTCTCGTTACCAACAGCCGCCCCGGTCTGCGCTCGCGATCACAACAGCCGAACGAATCCAGAAAGGCCTTCCGTACGGTGTCAGAAAACACGGACCAGCTTAGTACAAACGACAAAGGCGAGTTCCAGCTAGCTCCATAACCCGACCAGCCTCGGGCGCCGACGTTCGCGCCGTCTTTCATCAAGGCGAGAAGCCACGGCTCGCCTTTTGGCTGATCCCACGGTCGCCTGACATCGCCGATCGTGAACGTAATCGCATACAGAGCCGCCGTTCGCTCCTCGTCGCTGCGTAACGTTGCTACGTGCGCTTCCGCGCTCCTTTCACGCCACAGTTGGCCGTTCAGTAGGAACCGGACGTAATTCACTAGGTCACATCGCCAGGCGCGAGGCACTTCGGCGCGGCAAAACGCCGCACAGGTCAAGGCGAACTCACGGAACGTCAGATCGAATCTCTGACCCGAGTTCCTCACCGGCGCGCAAAGCATCAGAGGAAAGTTTGGCCTGATGCAGAGCTCGCGCAGAATACGTGCCGCCAGTGCCCTCGACCCGCACTGGGTAGTTACCATCCGCATGATAGCAAAGCCCACCTCAATGTCGATCGCGTCCATGCTTCCGAACGCCTTCTCAAGAATGAGAATCGCGCTCAATACGTGCTGGTTTACAACGGCACTTAACCAGAATTCACTCATGTCTTTGGAGCAACTCATAACGCGAGCGTCGACAAGGAACGGACACGACGTCACCCACTGCCGATGCGGTATCTTTCTCGATTGGCGCCGGTTCAGGGCTTGGAGCATGCAATCGTGACCGTTGGACGGCATTTCCTCCCGTTCCCCGAGTCTAACCGCCCACAGCAGCTCCATGGCATCGACAAACTGCTCGGGCTGGACGCCCGGCTTCGCCAGCAGTCGTTCCAACTCGACCGTGTCCTTTCGCAGCGCGGCACTCTTGATGGGGTCGAGCGCGACGCCCTCGCGAAGTCCTTTAGCCCCTCGCGAGATGAGAAGGTGCAGCGTGCTGAGTCCGCACCGCTCGTCGGACGCCTTCTGGAGCACCGTCAGGCCGGCTTCGTTCGTCGCGTTGATATCGCCGCCCCGCTCGAGCAGGAAGTCGACGAACTTGGCGACAGCCGCCGACAGCTTTCCCGGTTCGGGCTTGCGATTCGTGCCGCTGAAGCGCTGCCACGCGTGCCGGGACCGCATCGCGCAGCCCAGGAACAGCTCGAACGAATTGGCGAGCACGTCGACCTTGCACAGGTCGCACAATCGTGCCAGCTCGGACGGCGAGCAGTGCAGTATGAACACCTGCAAGAGCACAATTTCGCTTAAGATGCGCCGACGACTCGCGAGGTTGGTGCCTTTGAGCAGACGCAGCATCTCTTTCCGCTCTACGGGATGCGCGCCCTGCGTCCTGTAGGCCCTGCGCGCCCGTGCAAAGATGTCAGGTTTCCGGCCGCAATTGACGCCCGGCGGCCTCAGCCGCATTCGCTGTGATTGCATTTTGCTGCTGCTGCTGCCACTACTGTTACTGCAGGTAGGTGCTTCTGCTGATCGGTAAGTTCGAGTTTTTGGGAGTCAGCAGGTAAAACCAAAGCAGCTCTACCGTGTGGACCGCCACTACCTCTCGGCGCTTAGTAAACAGACACCACTTTCTCAACTAGTTCCAGCCAGCCAGCATCTGCAGCACCAGCGCTGGCTGGTTGGAAGCCAGCGATTGTCTCGTATGACACCGAGTATACACGGTAATCTCCAAACGATCGAAACACGATCTCCGACATCATACACACACGCATACTCAATGAAACGACCGTGTTTCCACAGAGAGAAATTATCCGTGATAGTCTCCATCTAGTGCCCAATGGAGGCAAGTGGTGCCACTTATGGCCTTGTCTATAGGTCCATATCCTCTACTCTTGGAAGCAGCAGCTGCAGTACGCAAAACGACACTCATTCTCGACACTATATAAGATAATAATAACTAACTAACTAACAATCTAGGTAGGCACGAAAAGTTCCGACCTTCTAGCGCTCACGCAGTGAGCTCGGATTGCAATTTCATTGGAACAGCCCGGATTGGAATGTAATTCTGCTCTTCTTCCTGTTCAGGTCAGGAAATCAACAGGTTGTATGCACGACTCGGGTCAGTCAACCCAAGCGGCCCGATTCACTCCGCTTCCATTGCGTAGTACACAGTACCTTATTTATGTACACATATCATATAATCGCATTCGAAGAATAACTCTCGCGCCAACACAAATGTGCCAACCAGCAAACACATGGATGGAAGAGGGAAAAGGGGGTCGTCGGTCGTTAGTCGGGGTCTCGTTAGTCGTTAGTCTCCATGGGAATGCAATATCAAGTTGCGTCAATATGAGGCCGAACTAGGTAGCTGTGATGGGCTGGCTACTGCGCGCCATCCGTTTAATTTGGTATCTGGCGCCAATTCGGCTGCGCGTGCCTTTATATTATAAACGAAACGCGTGCCTTTATATTATAAACGAAACGATACGAAAAAAATGTGTATTGAATGTGAAATAAGCCATATATGCGCTCTCCCAGCGGAGTCTCAGCGTTGACTCGGGCGGAGAGACGACAATACGGTACCGCGATAATCGTGAAGGCAGAAGCGACCGGCCCACATCGTTGACGTACTGACTTTAGGCCAGCTCTCGTTCTCGTCAGCCCGTGTGAGTCATCGATTTCCCAGCCCGATTGGCACAGCCTCACTTTCCACTACGAGGATAGGATTATTATTATTATTATTATTATTATTGTTTTGATCAGGCGTTCGAGCGGCTGAACGATAAGAGTAGTACATCGGACGACGCCACTGCACCATTATCTCTCTGGCGCGGCTGCTGCTGCTGCAGCCGCAAATGGCGCGCGGCAATTCATGTTAACGAAAGTAAAAGCTAAACATTCAATTATGAGTAAAAAACAAACATATTACAATATTGTTCATGTTACTTTGACGTTCTAACTGGTAAAATGTTACACGTTTTCTTCTCAACACACATTTTCGTAATGCATAACCCTTTGGGCGTAGTGCAAGTTGAACGAATGGGTATTTGAAACAATACTTCAACATGCCGCTGATTCAACGTGATGCACAGAAACAGCCATGCGCCTTTTGCCGGGCATATATTGTCTGTCTGCGACTCCGACAAAAAAATAAAAATATGACAATACAAACGCTTTGTGTCTCACTTGCATTGTCCACAGTGGCAGCTAACCCATTTGACTTCTCAATAATGTATTCTATTTCTTTGCTTAAGAAATTCTTCGACTTGCACACAAATTGCATAAACAAGTTAAATTCGATTCCTAGGAAAACAGCCTACATGGGCAGATAATGCATATCGAGTTCTATTTCTGCTTTAGATGATTTTTCTTTTCTAATGGTCATGTATGTACTGGATGCATCCGAAAGAGATACTCTCGGTAGGATGTATCTCTTTCTGATAGAGCTACATCCTATCTAGTCAGAAAATAAATATTTCTGACTAGATACATCCTAACTAATGTATGTACGATTTCTGTTAGGATGGGCTGTATGGGAAGCGCAGACTTCGCAAGAAAGCTGTTTAGGTGAGAAAGACTATCGTTTGTACACTCCTACACACATAAGGGCATTTACTGTTGTGTCCCTTTGCACATTTATTAACCACAGCTAAATATCTGTCTGCATGTTTTGTTTGATCACATTGGCCCCAATACGACACCTCTTCTGTTGCCTACAACATACTTGCTGTCTCCGATTTCCATTTGCTGTAGGCTACGTACGCCTATGCGTAGGCTATAATCTTTCGCGCCCTTTCAGCGGGCTGTCCATCGCCGAGGCGGATGGCTATCGCTGATTGTCCACTAAAGCAATGACATATAACTATAGCGATAGCTTTAACCAACAACGACTGCTATAATATACTCCTGACCAGATCATTGAATCCGACGAATTAATGCTTACTGGCTAACTATAGTTTTTACGATCATTATAAATACATACAAATAAAAAATATACATTATATATATATATATATATATATATATATATATATGGGCGAGCACTGCCGAGTGTGCAAACATATTGTAAATGATTAATAAATCATCACAATATTTTCAATATATATATATATATATATATATATATATATATATATATATATATACATATATAGTTCTAACATATTTATTTTTCGTATATTACATGATGTTTGTGGGTATTACATAAATATATATATATATATATATATATATATATAGGAGGACAAGAACGTCAAAGTTACAGAGCCATCTATCTTTTTACCACCAGCCCTGTTTTTGTCAGTGCGGCAATGCAATGGAAAGTTGCCATGTTGGCCGCGCGACTAGAGCGGCACTTCTGATTTGCTTCAGAGAGCACAGCCTCTGTCGGAAGTTCACCATGCACTATCCTTCTTGTGCAAAGAAACATACCTTGCTCCCATAGAGATGGCTTCAGCACGTATCTGTGATCGGAGAGGGTTCGCAAAACCACTGAGGACAAAGACCACGTCTTGCAAAATGCGTCGAGGATCAGGGCGGTCACCGGATGCCTTTGGCGTAGTTGGCTTCAGTACCTTCGATGATGAGGATAGGCCTGCTTGCGGCTCGTCAGGTCTCAGTCGTTCGGCATCCGAGGTTGAGGCCAGGTTGTCAGCCACCTCCTGAAGCATTCGACCGAAATGTCATTCGAAGTCATTCTTCTGACTTCCTTGATGAAAAAATGTGCGTTGCGCAACCTGACTTGCACTTGTCTAAACAAGCGTCGCCTACTGTGGCAGCACGAGCTGCAAGCTGCTGACCTTGGGAAGTTATTCCCGACGCAAATGCAACTAAACTGGTTTATGTACTGTAATGAACTGCAATAGACCTAGGTCTAATAAGGTCGCTCCCCCTTTGTCGCGCCTGAAGGGTCACTGAAGGGTCCAGTCTAAAAGCAAAGCCGGCGCAGACATCATGACGATAAACTTCTTTTGCCAGCAAACATAGTAGAGTAGTAGTATCTGGCCATTTAACAGATAAATCCCAACAGTGGCAAATAGCATTGGTGTTGCAAGCGTGAGAAACGCGTATCTACGAAACCACACGGTGCTCAGACGCACTATTCATACACCTGCCGATATCAGGACAACAAACGGCGTCAAAACAAATGAGGTGCTGAGGTGCTGGGGGGGGACAACCTTGCTGGGGTGCTCCTCGTCATCCGATTCCACTTCTCTGCCACGGCTGGGGACGGACAGGCAATTACAGGCGCTGATGTTGACGGTGCCTTGATCAGCTTCGACGGCTCGATTGAATCTTTTTCTCGGCTTAGAGCTTTGTCATTATCCTAAAAAACAAAAAAAAAACATATACATATCTTTTTCAGGTACTCGTACATGCATTTGCACAAGCTCCAGATAAAAAGAGCTATTCGCCGGACTCCGGGCTGCGTGCGACAACACTTGCCTGTCTCCACCGATAATAATTGAAGGAACAACGTTTCGAAACCATAGAAGAGATCCATAAAAATGCACAGTAGCAACTCAAGCCGATTCCGAAACACGCTTATAAAAATTGTTTCGAAAAACGACTAATAAGATGTCAGAAGTGTATTGCAGCGGGCGGGAATCATAGGTATATGGGGTTACGACGTATACCTATGACCGTTAAAGAGGAACAAAAACAATTTGGAAGATTACAACAGCATTATTTTTTCTAATTATGTGTCAGACATGTGCTTGAAGGAATCGAGTCATGAAAAAAGAAGTAAAACATAAACTAAACTAGTACACCAGATAATACGGTAAATAGCAAAAAGAAAAAATCTGAGGATAACTTTTATGATTTGGCCATTGGTATCCAGCAGAAACCTTGTTGGGACTTAGATGACCCTTAAGTGTGTGGTGCCATAACGACTTCCTTATCCGCTCGCATACGGTGCTTGAGGTAGCGCAGCAAATAGACTGGGGCTCTCTGGACAGCCTAGACCTCACTGTAATGAGTTACCATGTACTTATCTTATCACTTACTGTGAAGGTGCCGCCACAGTATTGGCGACTTGGCGCGGGAAACTATGAACCATAACAGAGAGACTGCCTCTTAGCACGCAGGCCTGTACATCATGCCCTGCCTTTCACTGCTTGGCTCCCGGATTACTCATGTCTTTGAGTCGACAGGCAAATTCGGCTACAACAATTTACCGAACGTTGCCGCAAACGCGCCGAGTTTCCTCATGAACCTAAAATTGACGACCAAAACTGTGCCAAGATCTGCTTCCGATATTGAATGGCTACATCCGCATCCCCCAAGCGGAAACCGTTGCCGCTTGGGGGTAAGCTGGCTGGTCTTGCAACAACATCGCCGATGCACAGACCAGCCGACATGGTTCGTTTTAGTGAGGCAACTTGAGCCCGAAACCCGCCTGAGAAGCCAAAACTTCAGAAACTGCAGTCCGAAAAAGAAAGCCTACGAGGAAACGAGAGACGGCGACACTACCAGCAGCGTCTTGCTCCATATCGGGGACGTAACTTCACGCGTTACCTTCAGGCGCCCTTGGTACTAATTACCACGCATTGCCCATGCATGCACACGCCTGTACATTGCCTTGATCCTTAACGCCCGAGTTATGGCATCAAATACATTTGTTGTCAAAACTTGCGGAGTTGCGGAGAGGCCGTTGATGTTATCGGCCTCGGCAGACGACCGGCCACAAAGGTACCTGTATGATGGACGCCGGCCCGATATCGGCTTAGCCGCTCTACCCTTCAATACGGGCAATAACACCCTATAGTGGGATGGCACCGTGACCATCGCGGTGCAACGCTCAGTCAAGCAGAATACGCTACCAAAAACTTCGATCTAGCACAGCCTCAAGTTTTGGGCCACTGGCATTTTTGAGACTCTGGGTGGTCCGAGTCCGCTTACCACGCAACGTTTCCACAAAGTACGGAAATAACTGACGACTTAGCGAACAAAGAGTATGCATATATACATTAAAAGAAGAACTTATAATCATTTATTTACCATACATAAATATCTATCTATCTATCTATATATATATATATATATATATAGATAGATACAAGTTTATATTTTTTATCATATATATATATATATATATATATATATATATATATATATTTTACCTGAAAGAGTCCGCTGTCTTTTTTCTGACCGGCTTCAGTCGCCAACGTACCGACGGCTGGCGACTGTTGACTAGGCCCATAAATCCGAATGAAAGTGATCCCAAAAGTACGTGTTTTGCTGAACGGTTGAGAGCAGATCACCTTGATGTACGACCATACCTTTCCTGCTGCACTTTCGGCCACTGGCGCAGAAACAACGACAACATCGTGACAACACATCGACATATGTGCAAGAATATGTGTGAGTAGTGGTGATGATTATTATTATGATTGTTGTGGTGAACTTGGAACATTTAGTGAGACTTTAAACCGTAAGACGTCGAGCCCGGTGGTGGCGTGGTGGCTTAAGTCTGCGCCTCGCAACCGGACGAGACACCAGCTAGGTGCTGCGCAAGGGTTCGAGCCCCACCATTGCACCGATTCGTATTTATGGGGGTAGTCCGTCTATGGAGCAATGTGAAAAACAGTTCCGTGGACGTTAAATCTTGGCTGAGGGTGGTCAGCCCCCCGAAAACTTTAGTCGAGCCCGGTGGCGTGGTGGCATGCGTCTGCGCCTCGTAATCGGAGGAGACACATAGCAAGGTGCGCGGGTTCGAACCCCACCGTTGCACCGATTTGTATTGATGGGGGTAGTCCGTCTATGAAGCAATGCGAAAAGCAGTTCCTTCAGGACGTTAAATCTTGGCTGAGAGTCAGCCCCGAAAGGATTTTTGTTTAAACCGTAAGACGCTTTAATGTGTCCAGTGTGTTAGGTTGGGAAGGAACACTTACGTTTGGTGAACATTCGCACTCGGTTACGCTCTTCGTCGTTGCGAGCCTCCATAGGACTCATGAATGACGACGTCGGAAGTAGAACCGAGAAGTTCTGGCCATCGGCTGACGCCAGCACCTCGACGAAGGCGCTACCCTCATTGCCGATATCAATACCTGTAGTGAGACAGCGAAACACAATTCGATTCGGCAAGTCGCTACGATAAGTAAACATGAACATGAAATGTCTTCTTTTTTTTTAATTTTCACAACAAATTTGTCAATACTAGTTGCTTTGTTCGACTAAAACATCGCTTATAACTAACTGGTATAAAAAAGTAGCCTGGTTTATCTTTAAAATGGTTAGCGGGTTATGTACGCGAGAGCGACCTAGAATCCTCTTCACGCATGAGATCCGGTAAAGTCTTTGGAGCCGGATATGTCGTCGATCTTAAAATCGACGACATAACCGGCTATGTTCCTTCCTTCGCCAGTGTATAAGAAGTTAACGGCCGTAAGCTTAAGCAACCTGATTCCAAACATGTTAGCGAGTTCAGCAAAAAAGCTTAGTTCAAATCTGTTCTTGCAAGAAGACAGCAAGCACGTGTATATAAAGAAAAGTTTTACTGACCGCTAATGATGGCCGGCTTCTCAAGTTTGATGACGACAAACGCCTTGCCTTCGCCAGCTTTTTGAGTCTGCCATTTTTTATATGAATCGGTCGTAATCAGGTTCGATGCGGGGAACGCCTGAAATAGTTGGGAAGCCAAAACTGTACTAAATATTTTCACTTTGTGACCTTTGCAAAACGTTCATACACCCCACTTGCAAGACTGCGGAAAGTTAAGAGCTGGTGATAGGTCTTCGCTTTGCCACTATCGTGTGAACATAACAGTAAATGAGATCAACCTAAATCGCTACATCGTTTCCTTACAGACATATCGCGGCAAAGGCTCGGCGAACCGTCCTAAACAAAAAACTAAAAATCACAAAAAACAGGCTGCTACGCATGTCCATCATGCATTTGCAAAACCTCCCAGGAAAAGATGATGGTATTAGTTCCCTTGAACAAACTCTGGTTCCGAATTCTGTCTAACCTCCCATCTAATAATTGTTTTTATTGTATTTAAAAATGTCCCTCATTATAGAATATAGGGACTAACTAGACGATTAACTTAAACTATCAGAAAATCAATTTCATTTCATTTATTGCACCAAAAATCGCCGGCACGGGTTAACCAATCATATTTATTTCCTCTGCTTGAAACTAAACTGTTACATACATATTACATATATAACTAAATATAAAAACAATTTTGTCCTTGTATAAATATAATTGCAGATTAAATAAGCGAATGATATGGAAGCATCATAAAGCCTCATATTGCAGTAACATTTATAATTGTTCGAACACTGAGTGTACAATGCAGTGTAAAATGATACGGTATTACGATGAGACAGCAGTGACAGTTGAAAACGTAGGCAGGGTCGATATTTCGACTAAGTAAACTAAATTTGCTGATCATATATCCATGATGTGCGATATGAGATATTCAGCCATTTGAGCACCAAATGTCATCAAGATAAAATAGGAAGCGGTCTGTAACGCTGCCTACATAACGTGACGATTTCGCAGTATTCACTAGAACTAAAGTTAGGCAAAGTAAAATAAAATGTAGATACGTTTTGATGTATGAATGGTAAGTACGCTTTTGGACATTTGTTTCCTTTCAGACTCTTGCTAGTGCTAAGAATGCTACTAGCAGCACTGTCAAAAATGTATATATATATATATATATATATATATATATATATAAACATTGATAATTGTTCTTACACTGAATGTACAATGCAGTGTAAAATGATACGGTATTACGATGAGACAGGAGTGACAGTTGAAAACGTACGCAGGGTCGATATTTCGACCAAATAAAGTAAATTTGCTGATCATATATCTATGACGTGCAATATGAGATATGCAGCCATTTGAACACCAAAATGTACCCCATCATAATAAAATTTAAAGCGGTCTGTAATGTTGCCCACATAACGTGACGATATCGCAGTATTTATTAGAGGTAATGTTAGGCAAAGTAACATAAAATGTAGATACGTTTGAATGTATGCATGGTAAGTACGCTTTATGACATTTGTTTCTTTTCAGACTCTTGCTAGTGCTCAAGAATGCCACTAGCAGCATTGTCAAAAAGCTATTTTCTATATATATATATATATATAATATATATATTGATGTTTGTTTATTCACCATTCATATATATATATATATATCAATAGCCATGCGTAACGTTAACTCGACAATATGTGGGTTCAACTAGTAAGTTATACATAGTGAATAATAAGCCAATTGTTGTAATACATAAAGCACGAATCACATCAAACAGGTACGTCAACTGAACGCCATACCAAAATAAAAATTTCTTTAAACCTGTAATTATATATATACGCATATATATATATTAGATAGTATATGATAATATATAGATAGATATAAAAATATATTTATAGAGAGTAAGGTCTGGGAAACATGTAATGATAATATATATTAGATATATTATATATATTATTATATCTGTATATATATGAGATATATATAGATTATAAATATATATATATATTATATATATATATATATATATATACATGCGTCGTCGTGAACATAATTTGGCGCCAAAATTGGTCGAGCACAGCTTCAAACGCTGTCCCCGTCAGGAAGCATGATTGTCTATGTAGTTTGTTTACGACACATCCCAAACAAAAAGCAGCAACGCGAACCAACCTTTGCCTCACTCGAGAAACTGACAACGCGGGAAAATCGAATCGAAGACATGTTTTCTTCGCCTTCTTCTCCAATAATAATAATAATAATACAGATATGCGTCTCTCTCTCACGCCCTCGGTCTGTCTCCTCTCTCTCTCTCTCTGTGCCACCTGTTTGCTTTCGCTCCGGAACCGGTCCGCCGACCGGTGCACAGGATAGGCCGGAAAAAATGCGCGCGCTTGCACTCAAACAGTTGACAATACACGAATGTCTAGATATGTAGATAGATAGACAGATAGATAGATATATGCATGCATGCATATATCTATCTATCTAATGCTGGATGCCTGTGAGAGTCGTGTGCCCGATACTAAACAGACGGATCTCGGTGGTGGTCTTCTACAGCACGCGATCAGCACTAGTGCACTCGACTAACTAGCAAAAGAGAGTCATTATTTCGCAGCCAGCCAGCATCCTTCAGTAGCAGCATCTGTCAGTAAACGACACAGCGACACAGTATCATCAGTTAGTAAACACACGATCGAGCATATCGTACACAACACACCACCACCACCACCACCACCACCAGCTTGACCACAACTATAGCGAGCTGTTATTTAGTTATCCAGCACACAGCCATATCGATCACCACCACCACCAACAACAACAACAAAAGCACAGCAACAAAAACAACAACAACAACGACAACACAACAAAACCCTCAAACGAGCCAGATCAGAAATCTCCATCCAGCGCGCGCCACAGGAAGAGTACATTTGTATGCTGTATTAGCTGTTGTTGTTGTTGTTGTTGTTGCTGCTGCTGTTGTTATCTTTGTTGTTGCTCCTGTTGTTATCGTTGTTGTTGTTATCGTTGTTGTTGCTGAGTTGTGTTTACGTCCGTGAGCTGTGTCGGCCGCCCGACGCATCGACGCCTAATCAACCGACGAAACAACAACGAAACCAAACTACCACCACCACCACCACCAAGAATCGCGATCACAACTCAAACTCAACGAGAGCAAATGTCATGAGCAAATAAATGATTGTCTTCGCTGCGTACTGTTTAGTATTATATTGATCGGCGCCCGGGCTAAAAGGCTAAAATATTGATATCGAACGAGTTGACCGACCGCGCTTTGAGGTGCGTTCTACTGCTTGGGCTGCTGCTGCGCAGATTCGTTGTGCAGCGCCCGGAAGTCGCGCCAGGAAACCTGAGAGCAGGATCTTATGCAGGAAGTTTTTGGGGTGTAGGACGAAACTGCCCTCCTGGTGATAATGGCTGCGACCAATTCAGAATGTCGGTGTCCATCAAGAGTTTCTTGTTCTTCTTCTATATCAGGTCAAATTCTACGAACTGCAGAGATGGTAGTTACCTAAGTTGTTGCTGTTGTTGTTGTTGTTGTTGATATTCATGTTGTAATAATAATAATAATAGATAGATAGACAACATTAGACCCTTCGTAAACGTGCACACGTTCGCAGGGACCCAATTGTCATGTTCCCACCGTCGGTGATTAATTACAATGACTAAATGTTCATGTGAAAATAGATAGATAGATATATAGATAGATAGGTTTTATTATTCTCATGAGTGGCTTACATTTGTATGTAGGTTCAAAGCTCCTCAAAGCCATCAAAGGCTAGTATGGAGTGTTGCATATTGCATATTTTCTGATAATTTTACTTATTGTCATTATGATCATATTACTATCGTGTTCGGCCTATATTAGAGTAAGGTACCTAAATAGTATTGCTTAGTACTTTGTTTAAATATTGTCAAAGGAGAGGTTGGAGAAAATAATAATAAATAATATCAATAATCATTTTTTTTTGGAACAAAGGTTTATTCTATCAATATGTCCATGTATCACAATTATCAATATACTCGTATTACTTATATAATATCTACAACATTGCTTATATTATTCTAATTGCTTATAATAATAATAATAATAATAATAATAATAATTTTTTTTTGGTACAAGGGTTTATTTTATCAATATGTACATGTATCACAATTATCAATATATTACTTATATAACATCTACAATATTGCTTATATTATTCTTATGGCTTGAGTGTCGGTGACAACTCAACAGCATCTTGGCGTTGCCTCTCTGTAATTCTAATAATAATAATAATAATAATAATAATTTAATGTAAGATAGCTGCTGTGGCGTTTTGTCTGTTGTTAGTTATTCAAATATGGGCAAAGAATCAAAGTCAAATCACTGAAATTGCGCAAAGTTCCGTTCACCTGACTGATGGCTGAATGACAACGGCGTACTTCCGGGTGCTCGAAATGCCATCTGTACACTGCCGGCAACAGCAACATGTGCGAGGTTCGGCGGCGCCAAAATTGGCACTAAAAAAAACAAAACAAACATTGTGCCATGTGCTTCTCCGCTGGCAATCGACGACACGAATGCGCGGCACCGAACCAGCGCCAGGTACCAAGCGAGCGAATGTTTGATGTTCAACAACTTCATTTCGTGTCACCTCTGTGTGTGTGTGGCTTTCGGCAGTTCTCACTAGAGTGCTCTCCCGATTCACGTAGAGAAGAGTTGGCTTTGTGTTGGCGGCCAACAAGCACTCCGTTGTACAGTCGAAGAAAGTCAAACTGCAGTTGCAGTAAAAACAAAAAAGAGGCATACAAAATAGAATTCAATTCAATTCAATTATATTTATCTCACTCAGATTGAGTCTAATATTATACTACATATATATATATATATATATATATATATATATATATATATATATATATATATATATATATATATATATGACTGTGCTGTGAATGAGCGATGTTTTTTGCGAAGCCGTGATTACAGTGTGATTCGACGAGGCGGCGAACATATCATGATATATTGGAAGGAAGACACGCGTTTGTATTACTCCGTCTCTTTGCGCCCGGCTATTGGAAAATATGGATGACGAGATAATCAATAACAGGTTTGCTCGTGGACGCAGAGTTTATATATTAAACTAAATTATTTTATATATTATAAACAAGTAAATTATGAAACTGTCAATTCCGAAATGCAAAACAATGCATTTTGGCCGAAAAAATCAAAGATTTGTTTATAAAATTAATAATTGCCCCCTCGAAAGTGTGAACGCTATGAAAGATCTGGGAATTGTTATGACCCCGGATTTAAAATTCTCAGAACAAAGTAGAGAGGTGGCACTGAAAGCGACGAGAAGGTGTAATTGGATTCTCAGATCCTTTGTTCTAAGAGATGCTGGATTGTATATGCAACTATTTAATATCTATGTCAAACCAGTGCTGACGTATGCATCCCCTGCATGGTTTCCAAGCAACGAGAAGGATCGACAATTATTGCAAAATGTT
>QVRM01005854.1:17500-70000 GCA_003439945.1 Dermanyssus gallinae | reverse complement strand
TTCGCTGGTACGTCCGGCTAGCCAGCCAGCCAGCGGTTGGTCGGTGGGTGACGGGCGGCCCCGCGGGCACTGCGAGTACATGATGCACTTCCGCCCAGGCGCGCTATTCTTCGCGTGCGCATTCTCTCTCGCCAGCATTCCCTCATGGTTCGTGCCTCGTTGTAGTAGCTGTGAGCCTTCAGGCTGGTGCTAGTGCTGCTGCTGCTGTTGTTGTTATGGCTGCGACTACCGCGCGCGGCCACTAAGGCCAAAGTCGCCGTCTGTCCGTCCGTTCGTCCGTCTGTCTCTCTCTCTCTCTGTCTCTCTGTCTGTCGACGCTACGGCGGCTCCGCTCTGTTGCGTGCATCCCGCTCTGAGGCATAGCATCATTATCATTCGGAGACGGGAGGGCCGCTAACTGAGAGAGTCAGTCTCGTCTTAATTGGAGAGGTCGCTGCACACGACTAAGTCGCCGCGAGTCGAGTCGACTCGAAGTGGTAGATGTCGACCCCTGAAGACCCTGAGCTGGGGGGAGCGAGCTACTACTGGGGTGCCGGCAACGTCGGGTTCCGATGCAAGCTTCGACAGTCGTCCGATACGGCTTGCACGACGAGCCGCGTGCCCCTCACGGGCACGTGCGTACGACGTTGTCTCGACACGAACCTCCAGAACAACAAGTACATTCCTATAAAACGACTACAGCTGCCATAACTTATGTGAAGGGAGCACGAAGGGGCCAAGGGCAGGAAGACCCACCCCAGAAGGGCAAAGACGACGAGGTCGACGATGACGAGGATCATGCAGGATACTCTCTCTATACAGCCAATGCCCTGAATGCACATCCGGACCCACAAAGCGGCCAGGCAACGCATGCAACGACCGCCAGCGAGGCCAGCGCTGGAGCTCTCGTCCTCGAACAAAAGGTCCCCCATCTTGCCCCTTGGCTGCTGTCACCCCATTCGTTTGTCCGACAGCCCTTCATTGTGGTGTTTTCCCCTAGCCACGAGCGTCCACTCACGCCGATGGCCCTTCTTGTCATCGTCATCCTACAACGACCGCTGACCAGAGATCCCTTTCCCTTGCTAAGAGATCAGCAAGAAGGAACGGCTTGTGTGTGTGCACATCACTCAGCTCTGAGATTAGCTGGAAAAACAAAATGCGTTATTCCCGTTGCTAGAACCGTTTTTTTTCACCACCGTTGCGCCAGTGCCAGCTCATCGTCGTTATCGATAGCGGCGATGTTTGGTCAAAGCCACTCGAAATGTCTGCCGGTCGATCTAATCTCTTGAGGCTTGATGTTACCAAAAGCGGCCCACTTCTGCTTTCTCTCTCTCTTCTCCCCTTGAGACCACAAACTATGATCCGGAAAGAGCTCTCTTGCCGGAACACTAACACAGGGTCGCATCGTCGGTTCGACAACCTTATCTAAGGTCGACTTGTAAGCGTTACAAAAAGGAGTAAGTAGTAGATGTGATACACATGTAATGTACGGCTAACTTAAGTTAGACGACATTACTTAACATACAATTATAACCTTAGGGACCACGTCAGATCGCCTCTGGGTGCGTAATAATCGTATATCCAGTATGTTGTGGCAGATAGCAAAGGTCAAAAAAGTTTTTTGTTAATAAAGGTTGGCCTTGATAAAATTAAAGGCGTGCATATGTATGGGCCGTATTTCTGTTTGTAGCTCGGGTTTTACAGATAACATTTACACACATGTTTTGCCTGAATCGCATTACTAGTTCGTAGTGCTCCATTGCGGTAAGTAGTCGGACGTCTATTTGCGCAGTGTATATGGATCTCTAGATGTATCATTGTATGGTTGCAGATTGACGTCACCAACGTGTTAGATTTTACTGTAACTTCTATTTACCAATATTAACGTTCCGTGACTATATACAATTAACAAAGGAGAGGTTGACACCCAACGTTGGTACTTTTTCGGGCCTTCATTCCCTGTAACTAGTGACATTAAAGACCCTCACGTACCTCCAAGTGTCGTATATGAGCCATTTCTTTGCCACATGTCGTCCTTTATACCTGTATGGTTCGGTATGATATGAAACTATGATGACCTTTTCACCTTCAGGAATCCTCGGTGGGGAGCAGCCAGGCCCTCATGGTCTCGACGCACCCTCACAGGGCGGATTACAAAATGGCATCCCCTATCCAACCGCAGGTAGACATGCGGGATGATAGTCAGGGATAGAGCTGATTAAAGGAGAACGGCAGAGACGCCTCTCCCACGGCTTCGATGTAATGCCAAAGTAATACCGAGCCTGGAGGGGTGGGAAGGAATCCGGGTTTAGTGGGTTTGCGAGTCTCACACTAGTCACGCAGGCTGCTAGTGGCGCATGTGCATCATGCATTCCCGAAACCTCCCAGAAAAAAAAAAGGAATTCTCGTCCTGTCGACACGACGTTTCCCGTTATCTAACAGAGTGATAAATGTCAGCGGATAGCCTAGGGGTCTCCGTTCGGTCGTTAGGACTCTCTTTGTTTCTAGAACGGTGCCCACAGTGAGGCCTAGTCGTCAGAACAACTGATAACTAGTAAGTGCGTGTTATATTTCAAAAGCGTGTGCCCATACCGATATATTTTTGGCTCCATATCACGCTTTAGACAGTGAGTATGGATTCCCGCTGGGTTCCAGATTTACGGTGAAATGCACTTTTACAGCAAGCTAGCAATCGACTCTAGCAAGCATTGCTGTTGATGGGCGCATCTTTCCTTGCGCGGTCCCACTGCCATACTGTACCCGAGGAAAGTGCATCTGCACGTCATACGCTTTCGCATAGTTGTTTATAACTTTTAGGAATGACAATTTCGACAATAGCTTCGGCACGTTTGATGCTTTTGTCGCTAATTATTTATTAAATAGACTCAGGCGTGTGTGACCGTCCTCGGTCCTTAGTACTCGTACGCTCTTTTCGGGTTCTTGTCTGATCCGATTCGTCCATGACGAGTTCGTATCGTGATGTTTTATAATATTCAGAAAAATCTGAACAAATTATTTTCGCTGAGCAGATGCCACATCGTTCATTGATGTCAGAACAATAGTTTGATTCTGATTCCATTGTTTGTGAAATGCTCGTCGACTGTTCCCAGCGTCGACCTTCTATGCAGAAGCTCAGTGGAGACTTACGACAGATGTTTTTTTCACGATTACAGGTATTATCTATTTACATTTGTTGTTTTTGGCACGCGTATTCTGAGGTGCGGTCCAATTGGGTTTTCTAGCATGCTTTGGTGCCAGCCGCCGGTCCTCAGGCTACCGATCGAGTTTGTGACCTCCTACATTCGCTGCGATGTTGTTGCTGCTTCGATCGCGATAACTATTGTCTCAATTTACCAGGCTAGTTCTATCACTACCGTTTTGCTTGGGCTCTTGCTTTGCGATAGTTGCGTGTCGTCGGCCTTGCTTATTTTGAGTACATATCGAGATTTAAAAGTCGATCGTCCGTAACCACCGCATTACTGGTGTTTTTTTTTGTACAACTCTCTTAAAACGTGTCTAGCCAATGTTTGCAGCTTCTCCAGTGTAGAACATACGCGAATTTTTACCTTCCAGCCAGCTTCTCAATGTCGCCCACTTGGACTCATTCAACACAGAGCCCACACATGTCACACCATGTGCATGCTTGGATTCTCTTGCTTGGAGGACAATGCGGTATGCGGCTTTGCAGGACTGCTTTACGCTTTTCACTGTACGTGGGTGCATGCGTGAGGCCTAGATATTTTCCCGTCTACAGTTTCGTATACAGATCGCTTCGGAGTTCTCATTTGCGCTGGTTTCCAATGCATGGTACGACGACTCTTTCCACGGCCGCGTATCTTTTTGGTTCCGACCTGGCTATACTGCCCGGTATTTTCTGTCTGCGTTCGGCCGCGTGCGTTGCCGAGTTTCGCCGTCTTTCTGCCGAGGAGCTGCTATGTTCTCTCTGCTTGCAGTGCGTGTTTTTGCAGGGCGAACAGGGCTTCGGCCCTTGAGCCTTTACCACCTGCTAAATTCTGACTCGTTCTCCTTCATCATCTCTGTTAGCTAGCAGACCAAGAGAGCAGCAGACACGCCCTCCACACAACTAGAGCTCGAGCCACAATAGCAAGTTGGTATACCGGCACTGTTCTGTTGTGGCCCGCGATTTCTATTTTGCTATGGGGCGGGTTTATTCACATTTGAAGGCCTTGCTTTGCACACACTTCATTCACCGGCAGACTTTTTACCAATCAGTCGCAGTCGAGTCTTATAACTAGTAATACGATAACACGCTTGTTGTTTTTGTCTGCGGGAGCCCGCTGATCGATCTGCCGGTAGACGCTGGCATATGGATTTGGAACCAGCGGAGACTTATTGGATCATTACAGCAAGTTTTAGTCTTCAAACCCGAGCAAATTGGTCACAGAAACAATACAAGCGGATTTTTTTGTGAAAAATCTCCAACATTTCCTTAGATTTAAATAATGTTGATCGGACGGTGACAAATAAACGAATTTAAAGTCTCCCGTAAATATGAGTCGCTACAACGAAAATAATTGTCGAGGGGATTTCAAACGCAAAAGTGTTTTTTTGTTATTATTTAAAACCGTCTTTGTTACCTTAGTCTGAAACATCCACCAAAACCTGATCGGAATGGGCACGTTTGAAAAATGCAGGACCAGCTCATATCAGTCCGTCATTCTAACTTTTTTGCAGCGTCGAGGCAGTAACTACGCGTGGTTCCAATTATGAGCAACTGGTCCCCTCTTTGAATCTCTTAGGACAAATGCCAGCTCATTCATAAGAGCTCACCATTAAGAATATGTACAGCGTACGAGCAAATCGTGTCTTTGGTATATTTCAAATAGAACACTGTGTGCTAGCAGAACACTCTCCAAATGCTCATTTGGGCATTACTGTCCGCTTGGCATTACCGGTCTGAGACGAAATATATATATATGTATATATACCTTCCGAAATATATATATATATATATATATATATATATGTATATATTTATATGTAATTATGCCTTTCGACAAATTAATGAACCAGTTCCTTCCGCCGCGAACGCCTTCACCTCAAATAGTATTACATTTTGTACTGCTGTTCGCTATGGCCCGGCAACGATTGGTCTCCACGGAACACATCGGGGAGCTATCGGAAATGGCAGGCGAATGGCTTTCTCACAGACCGGAAGTAATGGGAAACGGTGCAGTCTACTCTATCAGTGAAAAATATGAGATGACGCAATTTAGAGTTTAAAATGCAATTCTAGATTGATTTTGTTTACGTAATTTGCATAGCTTTACGTTCTTTACAGGTGTAAACTGTGCTTGTCCTAATGATACGCAGGTCCCTTTAATTAAAATCGCTTAATATGTTTTAACGTAATCAGATCAGACTTATTCGTGTAAGACTGAATGTATATTATTTGTTCTCACTGAGGCAATATAAAGCTTGTGTCAACGCGATATATACATATATATACATGTATATATTTAAAATTATCAAATCACGGTTACATATACATATAAACACACTTTAGAACTTAACGCTTAAAGATATTATGTTAACTCTTTCTGCAAACAGATAGTATAGTCAGTTAATAGTTTTCTCAGAAGTAACTTCGTTTCATCATAGGTCACTACTAATTAATACATAGCATTTTTAGCACAAAGAAACATTACACGATACTTTGTGAAGTTTTGAAATGTAGCCGCTTTGCTCGAATAACCCCGCGCAATGGCAACTTCATGTAGGTCTAAAAACATAATTAATATTAACGTGTATTCCAGATTCGCTTTGCTATTATTAGAAGTACCGCTATGCCTACAAGGACTTTTGAACGATACTAAATTGATTGGCTGTCGAGCTATACTAAACAATAGAAATAGTGTGCTTATAGCCTATCTACAACCATGTACTTCTTCGTTGTACGTCATTGTAGCAAATACGCCTGACTAACAATTCCGCATATACTAATCATACCTTTAACTTGTAACTGTAATTTACACGTCGATGGCCGGCGCCGGTGGGACCAATCAGTTTATGCTCACGGTCCAGCGGGGACTAGCAAGTGCATGAAAGGATACTCAGAAATTGCCACTTCAGACGAGTTTTCCGTTGGCGTTCGAGAATTATAAGATGGCCAGGACCTCCTGCTATCACGTTTATTCAGCGTGCAGGTAAATGGCTTAGTCGACGGGAAACACGAGATCATTAAGACTGTTACTTAATAGACAACGGGGTAGATGCACCATGTGTTAGAAGAAATTTACTTAGATGGGTTTACTTTGGGTTAAATCATATGTGACTATACGTTAGTCATGTCAACACCTATCGGGGTGTTTGTGGTATTTTGTCGCGGTTGTCGCATGAGTGAGACATCTAGGCCCGGGAGCCTCCGTACTTACTCCGAAAATGATTTTTCGACCAAGACATGCTAGGCTTTGTGAGGAAAAATAGGAAGCCGACGGAAAAAAAACGTCGCAGATGAGAGTTTTATTTGTGCAGGAACGAGGCGATGTTAAGTCTATGAGTTGTAGGGCGACATTTGGAATATTCCATAGCTAGCTAGCTAGGGTGACAGCAACCATCGGATTCTGCAGGAATATCAACAGCGGCAGCAGCAGCGATTGTGGAGCCCGAGTTTCGGGCTAGTGAGAGAGAAATAGGGCGAACGCAAGCAAGAGCACAAGAGACGGCCCGGATTTGACGCAAAAGACCGAACCTAATCAGGCAAAGTGCAGAGTTGAACTTCATTCTCTCGTCCGTGCGCTCCTCAGCCTCTCGCTCGTTTCTTCCTCCATTTTTTGCCTGTCTTTCTTTATTGTATGTACCCCCCTTCCCTTCATATTTTCTTGTTCCCTCCCGTACTTACCGTGTTCCGTCATCGCGAAATGCAAATGTTGCAATTGTTCTCCTTCCCTAACTAGAAGCCGCGTTGTTAGGAGCACTTCAGTGCGGCCGTTCTACGAGGCTGGAGGATAAACGGGGTTTTGAGTACAGTTAGTTTAGTTGAGTACTCGAAGACACAACAACAACTTGACAATCATGCGCTATGGAAATAATACGGGAATCTCTACATTGGCAAGCTTTTAGCAGTCGCCATATTATATGTCGTTGCTTCAGCTTTAACAAGTAGATTGCCTTAACCATCCTTTACCGACTCTAGGCCACCGTTGATTCTCACCTGATCATAATGTTTGCGTCAGGTCGCTAGCCGGTTGTGCCAGTTTAGGTGTGACATTGAGAACTCTGATGACATCGACTTGTAAGATCGAATCTTGTGAATTGCGACTACTTGAACCGATGTGATGCTATGTATCACAAATTCGCTTGACTGGTGCTTCCGACCGCAACGCCACGATGCGGGCAGACCAAATTAGGGTAAATCTGATTTGTAAGCTTGTTTAGAAGCAACTTGTCCTAGAAATAAATGTTTGCCATACATTTGGGAGAGAGAAGATTAACCGTAGACAGTTAATATTAATGCATGCAACGCCGTGCACATAAAGATGCCTATGGGAAAACTAGTCGTGTCAATGCAGATGTTTCATACAGTAACATAACACTTGCAGATGATCCTTGCTAAGAGCGCGTTTTGTGAACAAGGGTAGTCTGTTATTGTTATGGTCTGATGTACGGCGTCCTGTGTTGTTTTGTGAGTTACGAATACGGTTTTTTTTTATAAATTAGATATAATTATTTTGACGTTAATATGCCAAGAGTACGCTTATTTATGTAGTATTTTTCAATCTTGCGTCCTTCTAAAGGTAACTCGATGCTTGTGGTCGTGGCTCAGCAATTTCAGGAAGAGGCAGCGACAGCTTCAGTGAACTCGACTTCGCGCCGAACGGAATCATGCCCCAGCAATAAGGCTAGAATGAGAGTAATCCGGTTCTCTAACGAGAAGCGGAAAATGATGATCTTCCCATAACGAGTCAGCTGCTGAAGCCAAAAATGCCATTGGCTTTCTGAATACGGGTACCTGGGAGGGCCTATTTGCGTGAAGTTATCCAATCACACAGGACTGATTGCAGATATTTCGACGGCGAAACCCTGTGCTGTCTATGAACCTTTAACTGCTCGTGTAGTTTGTCATACACATTTAACACTCGAAGCTGGCACTCATGGTGAATACGTCGCACCTAACTAGCCGTAAGCACGCAAAACGTAGCAAGCAATGATGCCGCACATACACGCCCAAGGTGACATGATGAAGTGCCCAACTAACTTATCTTATTTGCGCTTCTTTTTCTTAAAAAAGGCGAAAAGCTGTTGTTCTAACACTTGATTAACGGCCTTGAGCAGAGGTGGATCATCTGCAATAACTCGCCCAAAGTCATGGTCGAAACAAGACATCAGACTCAACACTGTCGCAGAAGCAGGCCTCATGCTAAGAAGACTCTGCTGTGCGTCTGGTGGAATTGTAAAAGCATAGTGCACTATGAGTTTTAGTTTATTATTTGTTCTATTCACTTCCCAACTCTCTACGAAAATAAAACTTTAACGAATTTAAGGGTATCAAAAACCACCCTTTTACCCATGAAAACAGAAAAGTCAAAAAACGTATGTTTGTCAATAAAAGGGTGTTGGGTGCAGATTATAAAACAAGGCGGTATAAATATTAAACCTGCTTTAAGAATCCGAATAACTTTCTGACTTTAGCCAAACCTTATATATTGTTTTCTTAAAGAGAAATGGTTCGCAGGTTGTCAAGTCGTGCAAATTGGAGGCAATAGCTGGTGCTTCCCTATTTGCAAGGCTCTGTGGATGATGATGGGGCGTGAAAGAGATTTCATCAAATCTTACCAGATTAAAAATATGTGAATTAAGAAGTACCCGTGCTTATTTTCGTCCTGTGATAAATCACGAGGTACCCACCGATCAATTTTGGGTGACTCCGAAATGACCGTGCAGGGTCTTATGAGGAGACTTAGAGCCTAAACTCAATGTTCTCTCCAAAACAACAGATGTTTGGGTACGATTGTTGTGGTACTGACATATTTGTGTTTTGCTAGTGGGTTAACTATAACTCGCTCCCCACTACGTCGAAAATTTCAAACACTTTTTCCAGGTCTCTTTTTGTACATTCACAATTATATGTACGCCACAATATCCGCTGGACCTACTCAGTTTTCGTATGAGTGAGCACAGCAGCACGCAAAGTTTGCTTCGGTGTTATCACAAGTGTTCGTAAGCTAGTTTCAGTACCGTCTCGTGAACATGCGTACTAAGCTGATGCTTACGCTATATATGGTATTTACATTATTTCCAACCAACCCGGACCGAACTCTTCCTGATCTGTGCCTCTGTGACCCGGTCTGTGCGTATGTGACCCGTTCGAGCTGAACTTCAGGCAAGTACCTTCGAGGGCCAGAGAAAATATTTTTTCAGATTTTGTATTTATAGGGTTCCTTTAAGCTATTTACTCTAGAGTCTAAGGTGTCACTCTTCTTTCGATCTTTTTTTTGACTGAAACTCTTCCAGCTCCGTTTACAAATGTTGCATATAGCTCTATACTGACTTTTGTCAGCACCAATTCTTTGTGACAGCGTGGAACGAATATGCACAGGCGCTCACAGTGCGCCACCAAAGTATGTCATTCGATTACGGCGTTACGTATACATTAGATACATGTTCGAACAAGTATAGATAAATCCTCGGGGCACCCGAAATCGAAACTAGAATTGTTTCCAATATCGTTATTTTTCGTTCGCGATGTGCTTGGAATCGTCGTGAGGCATATTTGCATCGAGGGCCGGGTTATCTAGATTATTATTAACCCCTTTTCTTCCAACTTAGTTTCCCCAACTTGTGGCGGCATGGCCGGTGACTCTCAGCGGTATAGCTTACTACTACCTACTCTCAATGAGCATCGGCGAACAACAGGGGTTGAATCCGTGATAGAGCGTGCTGCGATCGAACCTGAAAACCCGAAGTCAGGAAAGTATTAAGGCGCGCCTGACTAGCAGTTAACCAGACTACGCCGTGTTGTTGTTGTTGTTGTTGTTGCTGTTGCTGTTGTTGTTGTTGTTGTTGCTGTTGTTGCTGTTGTTGTTGTTGCTGTTGTTGTTGTTGCTGTTGTTGTTGTTGGTGTTGTTGTTGTTGTTGTTGTTGCTGTTACTGCTGCAGACAGACACAAGTTGAAGTGTCGCGTACAGATGCAGGTACGTATTTGCTAACGGAGAGCTTGTTCTGTGCAAGAGCCGGTATCGGCCAATGTAGCAGCATTAAAGGCAAACGCCTACTGTTGTGAACGCGAATAGCCATAGCATGGAAACTCACGGAATACTACTTCTACGTAGTCTCTACTATTACTACTACGATGTATTCTACCACTATAACAACTAGCACTATGATTATTACTACGGATATTGCGATTACCATTGTTACTACGAGTGTTGCTTTTGCGGCCCGCGGCTAGAACACCCAGTGGAAAGGGTGAAGTGGTGCGTGGTGAGGATAAAGCCAAGGAGGGATTTGCAAAAGGCAGCTATTGCTGCTGCTGCTGCTGCCGGCAACTGCCAGAGCAGGGCAACGGTGCCAAGGGTAGTGCAGCCCGTTCGTGTCAGTTTCTCTCTTTCTCGCGCGCTCTCTCTCTCTGAGTTTTCCCCTCTCGCACGCTTTTATTCGCCCTCTCAAGCCCGAGAGCTCTAGACCGAGCGATCGAGCGGAAATAGGTCTCATTAGCAAAATCAATATTCATGAGAAGCCCTGTTATGCTAACAAGAAGACCTCGTCGATGTCGGCTCAGGGCCCAGTGGGAATAAATCCCGCCAGCGAACCTTCTTCTCTTCTCCACTCGGCGACCTCCTGCTCGTCGGTTCGTCGGCCAGCCCAAGTCAATCCGCCCATCGGCGGCTCCGGCGCCTAGAACAGCACGCTTGCGTCGATGCTAGCCGCCAGCCAACACGAGTCTACGCACATAGATAAACTCGCATATATGCATATTTGTGTACGTTTAAATATATATATATATATATATATTTAGTATGCGTAGTTAGCGGATGCATGCGTTAACATAGTATGTATATATATACGTGGTCGAGATAATCTGGCAATCGGTAGGCATTGTCAGGCTTCTATACTATACTAAAATAAATAAATATGTTTGTACTAGGGTGGTTTCAATTGACTTTTTGAAAAGAATGCTTGTCTAATAAGTGCTCTACTCAAAAGCGCGATTTTCTCCATGTAAGACAGTTTGTGAAAAAATTCAATATTATTACAACATAAATAATATGTTAAAGGGTTATTATTAGTCCTCTCTCGTATGGTCAACAGTTTGCCTCTATTTTACACGATCACGCGAACTTTGTTCAGATTCTCCGTGGGAATTATCTTCACCTTCTGACAAGAGTCGTTTTTTACTTGCATTCTTGTAAAAGACCTGTGTTTTTATGGCAGGTGATCATATTATTTCATAGCATGGTGACAGGCAAGCAGTAAAAGGTTTGTGCACAAGGTTACAACTTATTAACATCAGTCAGTGTATGAAAAACCCTTGTTCATATAGAAGTGACTTACAATGTATGAGTAGTTTATTGACCAAATAGTGTGTGCACTATACTTTGTTACATTAAACGGTTTACAGAAACCGGATTAATTCATTCAAGTAAATAATAAGTGGTGCACTGATGACCGCAACGTTGATAAGTACGTATTTCGTCAGCTCCATAATTGCCAGGTCGAACACAACTTTTATTGTGAAACCCATGCACAGCGAATCAAAGAGTGAGGTAACGATTTTCCATATTGGAATCCTTTCAACGTGTCCGAGATGAGGGCAGGCGTCATAAAAGGAAGGCTAAATTGACATCGGCCAGTTTCGCCTCCCAATTCAGATTGTGCTGATTAAACGCCTCAGTGCGAGGTAGGTTGAAGTTCGGCTCCTTAAAGTCTCTGTGAAAAGAGGTCTTCGGACCCTAGGTAGACAAGTCGGCTGCGACTTGTTCTGTGGACGCCCAGGGTGCGTTTGAGGAATGCAGCTTTGAGTCCATTGAGATCAGCAAGGTTCACCGGGCTGACGTACGGCCATATAATTTGTACCTTATACCCAGCTGTGAGGTCTATTTAATTATAAAATGGTAGAGCTGCTTGTAACGATAGCCGCACTACTGTTTGAATACAGTAAATGCCATAAGACCCTTACGGGTTCGTTCCTTGACATATTCCTCTTGACCTACAGCTTTCAATGTGCCTGACAACAGTCATAAAACTGTTAAAACTGTAGCTTTGTCTTAACTTTTCTAATGGTAATAAATTGATGTTGATGTTAATTTTGTCGCAAAACCGCTCTGCCAAATATAGCATCTAATTTTTTATTTTTTATTTGCTACTTTGCACAACAATGAGACTTCGGGTATCAAGACAAACCCACTCACTGATTCAGTGACAACATGCTAGTTTTGCTGACGCGTGCTTTGCACCAAAGGGGCGCGGTATATATACAAACAGTCTTTGTTAGGCTCGAGAAAGTCGCATTGGTGCACATAGCAATTATAGAATTAAGTGCATTTTAGTTAAGAACCGTATGGTCAAAGCAACGTGGCACAATACGGCAGAATAATTTAGCTACAAGCGGATCACAATGTCTTAAAAAGGAAGCAACTTAAAAGTTGCTTCCTTTTTAGACAAATTGTTATTATGAGTATTATTACAAGGCCGTGTACTAGCAGTGTGAAGGTGAAGCTATATACAATGCATATAGGTTCTGAACGGGTGTCATTCGTACGGACGCACTATTTATTAGTAATCACAAGTGCTCTTCATATATATATATATATATATGTGTGTATGTGTCTCCTGAAATTTTTGGTGCCAGCACGCCGCGGTGTCTCTGGAGTGAATAAATAGGCCGAAGAAGAATAGGTCCACTACACTCTTCTTGCGGCTGTGCTACGTGCAAGACGTATTTTTGTATGTTGTCTTCTTTGTTGGAATCAATCTTGTTACTGCATCATGATGGCCCGGTACACAAAGTAAGAAGGTGGTCAAGAGGCCGTGAAAGTTAAAATTTCTCACATTTATGTTGAGGCACGGTGTAACGTATACGAAGCGCGGCGGCTATACCAGGTGCATTTTCTAGAGAGACGCTTACCTTGTACTGTTACTTCTGTGAACACACATTGTCACAAACGCATAACTGCGTCGTACCATAGCCGTCAGTATAACGTTGGAAGACCGAGGACGTCAAATACCACCGCTGCGGTATGCGATTACCTAAATAAGACTTCAAGAACTAGTGGGTTCCCTAGACGGCCCGATTGCTGGCCGCCGTATTACTATGAAATATGATCTACAGATATCGATTTTATTTTGGGTCACCTAAAGGCTCTGTGTAACGAAGCCCAGTTGAATCCCATAACCTCTGTTGATGTAGCCGTTTTGAGTCAATACCTAGTAGTAATCACTAAGGGGCGGATTTGGACAGGGATTTAATAAAGGGTGGGCGGCATAGTCCTCTAACGCTTGCAGCGGTTGCTAATAAACGCAGATCGTTCGTTTTCAAAAACAGTCACTCTTTTTGAGTGCCTTCCAATAGTTGGTGCATATACAATAAACGCCGCAACACAACATTTTACGGCTCTGGAAAATTGCTGCCGAACGGCCGGTGGACGCAACGGCAGTCCGAAGAGACTGGCGCCAACAGAGATTGCCACTCGGGGGAGCAGGGAACGAGGAACACCCTCAGGTCGAAGAAGAAAAAACCAGGTAGTCAAAAGTAAAAACAGTAACCTTATTATGAAGACTACCGTTACCCCGACAGAGGACGGAAAGGAAGACTGGAATCTATTATACGGAATTCTTTCATTCGACAATGTTAAAGTTACTCCAGGTAAACTGTTAAACGCTCTAGATGGCGCATGATTGCTTAATGAGACTGTACGGAGTGAGGCCACGAGTCTCTGGCTGTTGAGTCGGAATGAGTGTCGGACGCAGAGGCGGATAGCGCAATCTGTCTCAATGTCTGTCCCCAAGTGCTTTTCGCCGGCTTTACTCGACGTAAAGATCCCAAGAAGTTTGAGCAAGACAAAGTTTGTAGACGGCTGGTAGGTCCCACTCAAGGCTACACGGTGCGGATGACAGTTATTCTCTCCGCACGAGATACGCGCCTCCATTACACACCAAAAGGGCTGCCACCATCACAACTATCAGTAAAGCGAAGATATTGCAGCTGGCTGCAAGACTTGCATAAAGATTAACAGCATTTACACGAGAACACGCAGCTAGTTAGCGCGAAACAATCGACGGGAAAGATCCTACGGGGAGGGTATATCAAAACTGACGGTACAAGGCTACTTGATTGAGACTTCAAGGACTCATCGCCAAAAGTAAAGACCGAGCGTGGAAAGAGCTTATAGACGCGGTGGATAACGACCTATAAGGCCTGCCATACCGAGTGGTTATGGCCGGACTCCGTAGGCCTAGAAGCTCTTCGTTGGCCCGGAAGACATCCCGGAGGTAACGCTGGAGAAGGTCGAATAGCTTTCTGCCTGGTTTTAAGAAAACAAGAGTACGAGGTTACTGCCGGACTCTTACAGGGCTCAATCTTAGCACCCGCGCTATGCAATGTACTTTATGACGGCCTGCTCGAGATCCGAAGTCTCCCGCATGGGGTGGAGACGTTGGCGTATGCCGACGACATTGCACTTGTGATTACGGCCAGAAGCGAAAGAGCCCTGAAGAGGCTTTCAATGAGACCCTGTCAATGGCGTCCGAGTGGATGGAGTTACATTACTTGAAACTGGCGCCTGATAAGACGGAGGCAATGTACCTAACAGGCAGAAAAAGGACGACCGGCCTTAACCAACGCTGGCAATTAGGATAAGCCAAGCGTATCAGACGGTTTCGACTGAAGCTCCCTGGTTGTAGCCAAGATGTTGCCGTGAAACCTCCTAGTGGCCGAAAGAAGTAAAATGTATCTAGATGAAGATCTGGATCTTAGAGCCAGAAGTGCCACAATATCGGCCTGGCGCAGGCAAGACCCGGCCTGATCACAGGGTGCTGGAGACCAAGAGTCTAATACTGGACCTCACGGTGTGGTACGACCGCCGACACGGGACATACATACTGTTTGCGATTTAATGCTCCCAGGGAAGCGAGAAATGCAGGACCAACTGCCGACAAGACCGACTCGTCAGAAAGATGGTCGCCCATGTGATGGCTTCGACGAAGCCATGGAGGGAGAGGCGACAAACTAATTTGACGCCATTTTGACGCTCAAGGCAGCCAAGTAAACGGCCAGGCGGGAGAGGCTTGAGCGGATCTCTCGTGGGAGTGGTCGAAACAAGGAGCCGGGGAGAGAGCAGCCGGGCCCTCATGGTCTCGACGCACCCCCACAGAACGATTTATGAAGATGCAGAATCCCCTTATCCAACTACATGTAAACAACGTAACGGTAAACATGGGGACAAAAGACAGGGATAAGGCAGAGTGAAGGAGGGCGGCAAAGACGCCTCTCCCACGGCTTCGAAGTAATGCCAGAGTCTAAGGGGGTGCTAAGAAAGCCGGGTTTAATAGGTTTGTGAGCCCTACACTAGTCACATAGGCTGTTAGTGACGCATGTTCATCATTCCCAAAACCTTCCACTAAAGAAAAGCAATCCCTAGCAGATTTCAATACGTGCAACGAAATCTCTGCAGGCGCTGCCAAATGGGTATAGTGATTCGAGAAAACACCTTAAAAATCACTATGAGATAATACATAGATGTTTAAGCTTCTAGAACTATGAGAAGTAATGTATTTTGTTGAAGTAGGTCATTTACGCATGCACTCAATATCTACATATCCTCCAAATCTTAATCATTCTACAAACACGGCTCGGATCGCCGTAGACATAGTACCACTGTGATCGTCATGAAATGTGTTAGTTCATAGTGCTGAAATACGTGGTACGATCATGCTTTCAAGGTACTTAACGTGATAGCAGTCAAAAGAACACAAATTTTTGCAATTTTTTTTCTGAACGATTATGTCTTATTCTCTAGCCGGCATCGTGCATTGTCGTTTATTAAATCAAGCAGAGGTGCTTAGTTTATCTGTAGGTGATCATGTTATCACTCAATCGTACATAATGTATTAATATGTCGGACAACAACACCAATGTCACACATTTAAGTTATTTTATTCTTACTCCAAAACAAGACTTCTTCGAGAGCATGTTCCATTGAAAGAATTAAATGCTCTATCCAAATACTAATTAGGTCTCGAGCCTGGTGGCGTGGTGCATTCGTGGGGTGTGTGTGTGCAACAGTGGGGTTCAAATCCCACTGTTGCACACATTTGTATTTAGGGGGTCCGTCCTACAGAGCAATGCGAAAGCTGTCCCGTGGACGTTATTGCTCGTTGAGGGTCAGCCCGAAAAGGTTTAAATATGAATTATGTGACGCGACACGCCAGTGAATTCAATTGGATGTTACTTTTCACTACGTGAGCAATTTCAAAAACTTCACAGGTGATCAATTATATTAAGATAGATAATAAATTGTTGAGTAGAGTGTAAGTTAGCTAGGCATAAAAATTATGATAATAATAGTTTAAGATAAATCCTTACTACGCAACTTATATAGTTATATATACGTTCGGATACATATTTATAAAATATTGTATTAGCGTATTGCGAATAGTGTATATTGCGTTATCGTGATGAAGGTTTGCTCAGAGTTCAATTTTCTTGCGTCAGATATTTTCGCGCAATATTCTTGAAGTCGCGATAGTGTTGCATATTGACGGTACAACCAGGTGTGAAAAAATAATGAAAAATGATTTTCTTGTTGTCGAAAAACAATCACGGTAGATCTGCTCGTTCTGAATTCCTTCGACCGTACCTCTTCTCAGAAGGACCAGGGAGAGTTAGTCTTTGGTTTCGATGTTTTAACCATATATCCCATGACTCTTTCCTGTTATCACTCTCAGAAGTAATCCCCGGTGTCTTCTGCTTCTGCCGGAAGGTTCAAATCGGACATTGTTCGTCAAACGTTCATTTAGTGGAAATTCAACACTTTTGGAATGAACTTCGCTGCCAGTTTTCTGACGCATGTAATATTGGTTAGGACTGTTACAACCAATCAAAGTGGTGTTTTAATTTCTCAGCTATATCCCGAATTGCAATTCGGCGATTATTTAGTACAATATCACAACATTTTAAAGTTTTCTTCTATTATTGACGTCGAAGGTCTTCCCGAACGGGTGTCAACTTTGATCTCTTCAGGCCTATCGCGATAACGATGATAATCACGTGTGCACAGTGTTTCGGAACAATGCTTGATATCGTAAACAGCTCGTAACATTTCTTACCTTCTGAGAACGTAAGATTTGGTTTCCATAACACATAACTTAATGCAGATTTCCTGCATTCCTGGTCCTTTAAAATCGCTGAACTTCGTGTTTTCAATTCTTTCAACCACCAACACTCAGAAAAAAATAAACTCGGGTACGACCGACCGAAAAATTTGGCGATGTATAGCTGATGAGAGCGCTCAAAGCCAAACAAATCTCTTGGTAGTTCAGTGTGATTTTTAAATTTGAAGTAATCAGTTCGCAGACACTACCCCAGTATGTATATATATATATATATACTCAGTTTTACTTTGGCATCTTGTAGTATGACTCGGAGAAATAAAAAAAGATATACATTAATAAGTTCATTTTTGTTAATAGTCTTACTCATTAACAAAAAACAAATATTAATATACCTTTGCTGCAAGGGTATGTATATCATAAAACTGTTCGAAGAATATACGCGCCTAAATGTACATATATATCCCTGTACATTGAGGCGCATATATCTTCGAACAGTTTAATGATATACATACCTATGCAGCAAAGCGGCAGGAACAAGAAACACCGTTGTTGTTACAACGGCGCCCATATATCGTGCGTAATGAATCCCACCCACCCATCCACAACGAGCGGATCGTCACTGGCTTCTGCCGTTAATGGTCATGTGCAACCCGCAGAAGCGAGGGGCTGGTTCCCTCCTTGCTCGATCCAATGATTCATTCGAAGAACCCACCAAAACGGTGCGACCCGGGAGGCGGCCGAAAACTAAAATTACTGACAGGACTCCGAGGACGACGAGGTAAGCTATTGACGGGCTGAGATTCTGCACCTGGCAGTGAATTTTCTCCGCACACTATCATCACCGAGAGCTGCCGCGAATGCCCGTTCGGCCACCGACAACCGAAACGTAGCGAGATCGTTTTATCGCCTCGTGTAAAACACTCAGACGAATTATTTCCCCGTCAAGACATTCTGCTGCAGATGATTAAACTGGAAAACGCAAGCTCATGTGAGGTTCGGACAGATCCGGATTCCCAGCCATCGGTCACCTGCAACGACTACTGCTAAAATCGAGCTGCTGAACGATTGCTCGGGACATTTTTCACGTTATGACTATATTATTCTTCGTCCCTATCTTTTACTTTATTTTCGCTTATAGGTGTCAAATGTGCAGCCACGTTCATCTGCTGCACTTTAAGAAGCAGTCTTCAGATCAACTAAACCGTTTCGATTCCTGACTCCGCTTAGATTGCAAGGACGTTGCTGTAAATAGAGCATGATGGCACTGCTGTTGACGAGAATTATTATTATGCCCAAAAGCCGATTGGCTACTTCTCGGGATTCATCGGAGAAGACGGTGCCGACCATTTAAGTCGTCAATGCTTTTAACGCCGGCAAGAACCTTCGTAATGGCAGACATTAAGCCGGTGTCGCCTAAAACAGGGTACAGGTGACTCCTCTGCAGGAGGCTTGAGCTGCGACATACCTTGTATACACTCTGGTGGCTACGGCTTTTTTATGGGAGGTTTCAGTGGCCCTCCACATCGCATATACCGCAAATGGGCCGTGCATTGCCAGACAAGATAGGTCCGTAACTCTATATGCGTCTGTACAACAGGTTTCTCCGCCAATTTGGATGGTCCGACAGGCTTGCAACTTTTGAGCGACCGCGGCAGATATCCTTACCAGCGCGTATTACCTCTTTGATGTAGTAGTTCACCAAGACGAAGCCATTCAAGCGTGGCAGCTGAGCTTCGGCGACTCAGGCCCAAAAAAGAAGACATGGGTAGGAAATCATCGTAGGACAAAAAATTTCAGGCGCAAACCAAGTTCCGAGTTAAAGGTTCCTTGGAAAGCCTGACTGACTTGGCCCATTTCTCCCATACAACAAGGCCAAAAAGCGATCTTTGGCTGGTCGTGCCGACCAATGAAAGTATGCCAATAAAAATGGCACCGTACTGTAAAACCCGGAGTTCGGGACCGTATAGCAACTCCGTTTAGGGCTTGATGCGTTCGTTCCTCACCCATGTTCTTGTGACACGACCATGGCTGAGGCGAAGGGTCACCATTGGCTGAGCTAAAGGCCGCACCCATGAAGCAGATACGCCACAACGCCGTAAATTATGTTATCGTTAAAGCTTCAGACTACCCTGGCCCATGCAGCTGGGCAAATTGGAAGCTTTATGCGGCAAGCCAAGGATCATGGCCATAAACAGACAATAGGTCAGGATCATCGAAAAGTCAAATAGAGACAAACGATCCACAGCGTTCTTGAGGCAACACATCGCTTTATAAATAGAAAAACTAATACTATTTAATATAATCGATAAGCTGGTAATCACGGTTTAAGTAGTGCAATAGATCTGGCTCCAATATGGTACGCTGCTTCCGTAAGGCGGTTTGGTTCTCTGTCAGAATCTTTGGTAAGTCATGTCGCGCAAAGGCCGATTTACAAACATAGAATGAAAACTAAATGCAAGATCATTATTAAAGTGGACTCCGGCCCTTTGGAAGTCCACTTATAGCAGCGCAAACTAGACGAATATAGCAGCTGAAAGCTAGCAAGATATATCCAAGACTGTGCACGCGTCGTAAAAAAGCAGTGTTTTCGAGCCGCTCAGGATGTTTTTTGTGTAGGCTGGCTTAAAGCTCTGCCGTCTCTACATGCTAGACTCAACCACTTGCAGACACGGGCGATAGCATTTCCGCAAAATGCCCTTAATTGTTACAATTATTAAAAATATGTAAATGTGTAAACTTTAAGCGCAATGAGGAAATACTACTTATGTTAAAAAATTGCCGTCCGGAGAAAACAGTCTCATAAAAGAAATCCGCATAGCTGGGGCTGTCAGGATAGAAGCTCTATTATGCAAACCCTTACCTTGCGCACCATGCGGAAATGAGGTCGATACTTACGGTCTATGCCAATTAAGCTGTCTAAGAAGCCCTCGAAGAATTTTACAGCACGTAGAGCTAATTAAAGAAAGCAATGTTTTTAGGAAGACTGCAACCTCAAGACCTCAGACTGAACAAAGACAAGTGACCTAATGGCGTGACCACGTCTTTATGGTCTCAATTAGCCCTGAATGCTACAGTGTCCTGCACCGTAACTCCCTCGTAACTTAGTACTGCTATGTCAGCACAGACTTTATTATTATATTATTATTATTATTATCGTCATTGTTTTACAAGTTGCTTTCATTTGCGCGTGCTTCGTGTATCAATCGTCACTTCCTTACCTCCAAACTAGTCTAGTTCAAATACGGAGTTTTTACAACGACAAGGACAAAGGCACGTTGTCCTCTCTACGTTCTTTAGACAGATATACGTAGAAAACGCATAACAACCACTTTTTGGACGCCAGCGTTTGATTTAATACGGCAGAAACATTATTTGGCACCCTGCATACACGCTAGCCAAAAAATAGGTCAACTATATGGCATGCTTTCGAATGGCTTCTGCGGGCGGTTGCATCGCAAAGTTGGCAGGACGCAGTTTCTGTAGCAGATTTAAGTCGCAGATATACACGCAACGAGGATTCCGACAACCATTTTACTCGCGACAGCTAATTCTAGCTTCCTATATTGCAGATGATAGCAAGGCCTAACTAAATATTCGATCCGTCGTTTGAAGGTTTGAAGCAAGTTTCTGAACGCAAGGATTCCTACATATACATATATATATATAAGAGAAGAAGAAGATCCTCCTTAAGTGGGTAACCCGGGAAGATCTGCAACGCATGAACCTTCTGGGTACACCTTAGATAATGGCAGACATAGATCAACGCTAAATTTGTTTGTTGAATCAAAAAGAAGAACTCGCCAAATAACTGATAAGAAGATTCACAACAAGCAAAAAACCATACCCGAAAATCTCTACATACTTTTTTCGCCAATTTAACTTCTTGCCACCCCTTCATACCACACAATGAAAACGCTTTTCCAGGTGTACCTCAAGTTCCTAAGACTCCTCTAAACGTTCTGGGTTTTCACATTCTAGGTTAGCCAATTGCCCTCTGTGCTATTGATAAAATAACCAGATCGCCAAATAGCAAAATACCTGCTGCCGTTTGTAATGAGTTTGTAACGCGCTCCAGAGCAAGACACCGACCAGAACGTTCCCATCGAGGAAAAGATATAGAAAATAAAGAACACGAGAAGCCCACAGAAAGCAATTGCGATCTTATTGTTCAAGGATCTCAACGAAAACTCTTGAGGCAAAGAGGACAAGATCGCGCATCATATTGTAACTACTAGAAGAAGTAGCCCGTCCGAATGTAACTGCGCTCTTTTCGAAGGGTCTCCAACCGCAGCTGGTGCAATTTAGGGAGGCACCAGACTTTCCTTCCAAGCTAACCTAATTCCGAGATCAGAATCGTGATCGAACGCATACGACCCAGGAACGCACCAGGCCCAGATGTGGTTCCCTCGCAAGCAGTACGCATTTCTTAAGTAATCACCTAAGGGTACTCAAACCTTGACGACACCTCCAGCGAATCCAGATTGCCCCACTGAGCCTGATTTGAGACTTGGAAAACGGCACGTTTGTCCCTTATACCAAAACCTGGTGAACTGGGAGTCGACCGCTCGGCATACAGCCTTATGAATATACTCGTCTGCCTATCTAGACTAGCTTTTTACCAAGCCTTTGTAAAGGCGCTTCTCAAAGATCATAAATCCTAGGTTATGGTAATAACCCCGTTATAAGTTCAATAAAACTGATAAGTTTCCTTTCTGTCGTCAGCGTCCTCGTTATTGACTTGATTTCCAGATGAAGCCGTATTCTACGACGCCCTTTGATTATTGCAGGACGGCCACCAGTGTTTGTCGAGAGGCTATATATATATATATATATATATATATATATTGTATATATACATACATATAAATGCGTCCATGGGCATTCCCATGACACAGATAGAAGACGTGCATATATGTAGATATGCTACGCAGTTCTCCTTCTTTTTCACTTTCAATCTTTAGACGCACGCCGCACACTCATGTCTTGCTTCTTCTGTCTTCTATTTTTGACATGAACAGAGAAAATGGGTTGCCGTGCTCGTAGATGTAGCATTTGTGAACGGGGTGCAGCTAAGCGCAAATTCTGCGCTTTTATCAATGTACAGGAGCACACGTTTCGGCTTCAAGATCATCGGCTAGACAATGAATACGTCGAGCAACGGTCACTTAGAGAGGCGACAGCAAGAAATGCGTTCTTGTTAGCCAAATGAGTGAACATGTAAAATCTTCGTATTTATAAAACACGTCGGCAGACACACACTGCACATGTACTTTGTACTTGTGCATACGGAGTACAACGTGGGAGTTGAGGGAGCAGAACAAAACTGTGGCAATTGTCGCTAACGTTTTAGGGACCTCATTCGGGTACGTCTACCTAATCTCGTGTCGGGTATATACTCTTAACTGCCTGTATCGGTAACGCGTCTCCTGTTACACTAAATTGGTATACTCATCCTTTCTAAGAAGCAATGTAGACGAGACAGCTCTAGTTCGAAAGGCAACAAACCCTCTTATCGTGAGAGAAAAAAAAACAACTGTGAGCGATAAAACACATTTTTAGCTAATATTAAGGACAATGGGCAATGTTAGTGGACTAAATGCGTCCATGAATTTTTGGGTCTTTCCAGTACGAAACTTTATTTGAAAATTATACTTGGCGTAATACAATCTGAATAGTATATAATACTATTACATATTTAGATAACCATTTTCCCGCGGCCATTGAAGTAATTTGCCTCTTGCACATGCATGGAGAAACATGTATGTGCGTCGAGACCGCCAAATTTACTCTCAATTATATCAGCGGGGATTACCCTCAGCTTTGTAGTTTCTATATGACTTCATTCCACGATAACTGAAATTCAATTAGCAAGCACATAACAAACCAAATCGCGCAATCTCTCTCTACTACTGAATAAGTATGTCAATTATATGGGTGCTAGAGTTTACAAACCGAATAGGTAGTACGTAAAGAAAATTAAATCATTGTCAGTTTGCCTTAGAATTTTAGAACTTACTGCCGGACAGCTCAACTTCTACTGATCTAGATTGTCCCTGAAAAGTACGTTTATTATTATATTATTTTTGCTTAGATTATGCCATAAGATGGCTTGTTTATTATGTACTGCTGACACTTTGGCCCTACTATCTGAAGTATGGCAATATACTTTTTATTATATATATATTTTTTTAATTAACTTTGGAAGCCTAAGTGAATTTGCTTGTTGATCTCGATGGAGTTGTTGGAAGAGGGTTCTATCGACCGTCAGGGTTAGTCGTCAGGGTTAGCCATCATACACATTAATTTAAAGCCCTAAATTAGCGACAACGATTGCTGGAGATGGTCTTCTGGGCATATCCGAAGATGGCAACGATAGGTCCCCAGGGTGCAAGACAATTTATGCATTCGGCGTCCGTGCGACAGGCTTCAAGGCTCATTGCGAGTGTTGATACATATTATGTACTGGAAATATGGTATGGTAAATAAATATGTGTGTTAAAAAAAATTATAAATATATATATATTCAAAATGCAACAACACTACCAAAAATAGAGCTGTAATGCAGAGAGAAGTGATGCTCGCCGGAGAGGCCACTACTACTACTACTGATGGTCGGCGAATGCGTACTATTATTGTTAGGGCTTCCGACAACGAGAATTGATATAAAATCGGTTGAATGAGATCAAGAGAATAAAGGGAAGATTGAAGAACGTCTCAAGCGCCAAAAGCTTGAGAAAAATAAGAAGAGATCTTCTCGGCGCGCCGGCAAGCGTGCAAGCACATCTATCCGTGTATGATGCATCTCTATGTAAGTATATATGCTGCTGCTGCTGCTGCCGCCGCCACTCTTGTGCACACGCACACACAATAGGGTTGGCAACAGCTATCATCGGGTCAGCTTCGTTTTCGTTACCCCCCGCTCCCCCTGGAGCGCCCTGCATGCTACTACCACTACTACTACGCCAAGCTGTACTACTGCGAGCTCAACGACGATCACTTTGAAATGGCCCAGCCGTACGAAAAACGTACGAAAAGCGCGGACGAGAGGGATCCGGATCTCTCGTTGACCTCCTCCATCTTGAGTGCATAAGCCGCTTAGGGGCTGGCCCTTCTTTCTAGACGCGGCGAACCAACGAGCGGCCGGCGAGACGGTCGGTCGGTTGGTTGGTCGGTGGCCAACCAGAGAGCCTTACTGCAGTAGCAGCAGCAGCAACAACAGAAGCAGTGGCACAAGGCACGCTTGCAGCACGAAAGAAGACGCTTCTTTGCCTCCAACTGACAACGCGTGGTGGCGACCGTGGCAGCGCTGTTGTAGAGCGCAATGGCAGCAGGCAGCGTGCTGATAGCGCTGAGGATCGGAGCCCCGGCGTCCACGGCAAGCGAGCGAGCGCGCGCTCTCTGCATCCTTTGCGCGCTCCCTGCATCGTTCGCGCGCTCTTTGCATCCTTCGCGCGCTCCCTGTATCCTTCGCACGCGCCATGGCTGTAGGCAGTAGCGTCTGACTGAAACCCTCTTACGGATGGTCAGATCCCGTTACTTTCGACATCTTTTGCACATCAAGCTTTGGCCTGTCCCTCCCTTCCCTCTGTACTTCAGCCATCATTCCCTTTCTCCTGATTCGTCTCCTCTCATCTTAAAATTCGGCTTTTCTTTCTCCCTATATATATATATATATATATATATATATATATATATAACATAATACCCAAACACCTCATTCTAGCCTGTTCTCACATGTTCTCTCTCTCTCTCTCTTTCTTTCTCTTCTTGTGTCCGTTGTTCTCTATTTCCCCGTACTGCTTTACTACGGCGGGTTCAAGTGCACGAAGCAATACATCTTGTTCCTCTCACTTACACAAATAGACATCCGCTCACTCACTCACTCACTCACGGCCTGGCTGACTAAGACTAGCGGCGCGCTCCATTTTCGTATTGAAGCCACGCTTCTTACCCTTCTTACCGTTATACGTAGCCGTACAGTACGGCCGCTGACGGACAGGCTCAATTCCTCAGCCCTTTGGTCCGGCGGCCTGCCTGTCTGCGTTCCAAGCAGCCTACTGGGCCCAGTAGGGTGACTACACCCTCGTGGACACTCGACCGCCCTGGTCTCCTTCTCCCCTCTTTCCTCCTGCTGACGCCGTTCTAGGTCTAATGGACTCTATATCTCGATGTCTGTCCAGTAAGGGACGATGAGGGAAAAGCCTGTTTGCGTGCTCAAAAGCACGTGCATGTGCCCTACTATAAAGACTGCGCCCCCCCAGCTGTCGCTCTTCGGCTACGTGCTCCGGGTCCCGGGCAACGTGCGCTCCTTGCACTTTATCGACGTCGTAGGTCGTTGCTCCTGTTGTTTTGCTCGCATCGAACAAGCGACTCGAAGAAAAAGCGTCTACCAACAACCCAATGAACAAAAGGTGGTAAAAATTTAATATTAGAACTGTTATTAAATAATAACAAGAATTTGTTGTAATCTGTTGACTCTGGCGGTCTACACCTGTTAAGCTGTCTAAAAGGTCCCAGCAGAATTACAAGACACGCTGAACTCAACGCCATTGTGAGAAAAGCTCTCAGAAGAGCAGGGATACCATCTACACCCAGGCCGAATAGATCTTAATGGCAGGTGTGAGTTGCGACCTGACGGGATCACCATCTCGCTGTGTTCACACGGAAAAATGTTTGTATGGGATGTAACGGTTTCAGGCACCGCGATCGTATTTACGCTACAACGCAGTTTAATCTGAATGAGAACCGGAGAGCACGGATTGTGAAAAACAAAGGAAGTATCTCGAGCTATCTAGAAGCTACCACTTTGGACGCATTACATTAGAGACACTTGTCCCCATCAGCAGAGGCACAGCGAAAATCCTAAAAGATATCAAAAAACAAATAGAAGATGTTACGGGCGATCGATGCGAGGCCGTGTTTTTGAGACAGATGATGTCTTTGGCGTCATGAATTGAAAAAAGGCGAAAGAAACAGAGCAGGATGAATCTGGTTTAAACGTACATACCTCACAATTGTAATAATAATATTAATACGTTTGAATTTGCTCTTCTTATCAGTCAGTAGTCGCTTGGTTGTTAGGCAATCAGTTATCACTTGCTCATTCATTGAATTCAAGCAAAGTTATGCAGTGTCGTGTATATGTGTATAGTATATAAGTACAGTAGGGAAATAATAGTGCTATTTATTTGGTGCGACATTTGCAATCTCCGTTATATTTTTGAGTCTCCTTTTTTCTGTTCTTGTAAAGGCCAATTTAGGAGTAATTTGCGTTGTAATTTAAACCCACAGCCACCGCATGCAAGACAATGGATTTGCCATTAAACCGTCTCGCTCAATGAATCATTTACTTATATATATATATATATATATATATATATACTTTTTGCCTGTTTGATTTGGCAGAATGCAGCCATATTTTTGTCGGCTTTCATAAAACTGACCATTTTTAAAACTTGGCCTCGATTTTTGTAGTTATAATTGTATAAATGGAAGTGTGCGTAGTGAGTTTCTGCTAGTCTATAGTGTACGCTGAAAGGCACTTGTGCCACGAATGAAGGATCGGATCCTTTTTAGGCTCTCTGACTGTGTTGACTCTCAACCCCCGGCGGACTGTGATCGATTTGCTAGCGTCATCGGAGATTAACGGCTTACACTTAGGTTGTTAAAACCTACCTGGTGCCGGGGCCTCCGTGATCATGACGGCGGAGATCCCAAAAGAAAGCCTGGCCATTGCACTTTAGCAGGGCTGAAATTTACCACTCTCCTAAGCTGAGAAAGATGGGACATGTGATTTTTGCTAGTAAGTTGGTAGTTACTAGCACCCAATTGCGGCAAAAGGCTTTGTGGCTTACGGATTAAAGCGAGTCGGCAGGCATTTTGACAACACAGAGGGAGCAAGCGAACCACGCGGGCTTGTGTACTCCGAGAGGTTCACCAAAGTTGTTTCGCAGAAAAAGAAGGTCATCGTTTTACGCAAGCAACAACAGCTTAATGAGCTCTTGGTGTGACACCAAAGGCAAGCCATTAATTTGTTTAAGATTACCTTTCGGAGTGATACTATACTACGTTCTAAAGGTTCAATGCTTGCAATCTTCAGTGCTTCAGTCATTTACAGTGCGTTACTACTAGGCTGAAAAATTACTGCTAATACCTAGTCAATTGCGGTCTGGGTAAAAGAGGTAGGGAGTGTAAGTACGCTACTTAGAATGTCAAATCTAGGGTTGTGCCACGTATCGGCTGCCTGCCCGGCCGTCACCTCATATGCCACGAATCGAGGTGGTCAGCCCAGTGTTTTTTGAAGGCGAGATTGCCCGCGAACTGGCGGAACTTGAAGTTACTCAAGAGCGTCGGCCTTCGAGGCAGTCATCGACGGCATTGTCCTTCGGCTTCCGTCGAAGAAGGCCCGTCGCCTGAGGTACACACTACTTCTCTGGTCAGAGGGTTTGAATTAGCAGCGGGGATTCAGGATATACCGGTCAGGATATAGAGGTCTCTGGAGAAATAATTGCAATCTCTGTTGGGACTGCTTTCCGTGGTTGGTAAGTTAAAAAGGTTCGCCTTCTGATAACATATCACGGAGACAACAAACCTTACCCCCTGCCTTGTGGTCCGGGCAGTAAGATCTTAACAGGGCTTAGCCCACTCTGCAGAATCTTTTTTACAAGCGTCGATACATAACAATCAAGCATAGAGGAGTTGCCGTAACACTGACGACAAGTCACAACCCTCAAAGTTTCTGTTTATTCCAGAGAGGTTATTCAGCTTTATTCAAGATATCACTCGCCGTTGGTGGGTAGTCCGCACCTTGCCGAAGTCAGTAAATATGCAAGTAACCGTTAAGCTCACTAAAGTCATATGTTCAGTCGCAGAGAATAACGACGATACGGCCTGGCATTCCCTGCGCCCGTTATCCTCTGCCTCCCCAATAGAGAGATGGACAACCGTTTATCAGCAGTTATTGTCCGGAAGCACCTTCGCTACGTTATTGATAAGACATGGCTTGACGATGTTGGTAGCCGTCCTTCAAACCTATGCCCTCGGTAGCGGATGGTCAATACCGTCCGGCTAGCACTGACAAAGCTCTCGGACAGCGACGTTTTTTCGGCGGCTAGAGTTTTGATCTCGGAATACACACTGGCCCAAAAACTCTGCGGCTTGGCTGCTGGATAAACGCTTACCGCGCCAGATCTTCTGACTCAGCCCAGCCCTCCTCAAGTGCCCTTGCCATCAACCACATCAGGCGACAACCGTCAATCTCACATAAAACCGTTCTTGCATAGCTTAAGCTAAGGGCCTCGATTTCTTCAGACCACGGTTCTTGCAAGACTTGCGACCTTTACCCTAGGATCTGCCGCCGACCGGCTTGCGGCTGCCCTGACCAAGGTCATTAATTCTCTCCCTCCGATCAGTGACCGCTTTCTTTGAGACTCGACTTGTCGTTTTTAAGAAGAAGGAGAGCGTGAGATAAAGTCGTTGTCGAATCTCTACCTGCAAACGCACGCCAACATGCTCTACTCCCGTTTCTTTAGGGTGGCCTAGAATTACCTGATGCGATAGTCCTATCGGAAGGTTTCCTCCATAGGTCTATGTAACAGTCTAGACCCCTACTCTATTATGTATCTCTTACAGACCTAAAGGCTTAATTTGAACCAAGTTATTCAAATTCAATAATCAAGAAAGAAAAATACCCGAGTTGGATTTGATGCGGTAACACGTTAGTTTCTTTTTTAGAACAGAGAATTAGTCGTCCAGGTCATCACTATATATAGAAAATATTGTGATGATTTATTAATCATTTACAATACGTTTGCACACTCGGCAGTGCTCGCCTTAAATAGACTTATTGGAGCCTAGCTCAACTACGCGCCACACAAAGAAGTCCAGGTTTAATCTGGACTGTTTGGTGGCCAATAGTGTTTCGGCCAGAATATGTTCAAATTGCCGTCTATCCAGTTTTGCACCAAATTGCTTGTGTGAGCGGGCGCGCCATTTTGCTGAAATGTGTACGGCCTTCCTCTCGATTTTTGAAAGCTAGCTATGATGTTCCAGTGTAAAAGCGTCTTGCCTGTTTGCCGACCGCGGATGTACAAAGAAGTTTTAGCGCAGGATTTTCGTCAAGGTAGTATCATCGGTGCGTTCGAAAAGCAGGATCGCGTAACATGTACGCTACGATTGCAGGTGTTATGTGGTCAACTAGGCGGAGCCTGTAGACGTGCGTGTCGTGGCGACCGTCATGCAGGTCGAGACCATGTGTTCGGCGCCGTCGACAGTTCCAGAAGAGCAAAGCACGCATATATCTGTGGTCGATTTGCCAAAATGGAGCATGTAAGTTTTAAATTGTCCATCCCCGCAAACACCCGCGTAGCAGAATAGGCAATGGGCTCTGCGGCATGCCAATCAGAGGCGAAGGTCAGGGATCAGGGTGCAAGTCCAGGATGCCGGGGCAGCGCCCACGCGAGGGGTGAAATATTCCTGTGCCCAAGCGTCATGGTTCGCTGCTCTTGCTCGACGTAGAGCCAGATCAGTTCTGGCGCGGCCCGGGTCGATCATCATGCATCTGTACCCAATTGTCTTGGAGCCCTTACTGGCTGCGTCCACCACTCTTGGTTGGCTACTTAAGGTCGGGAAGCGAATAACTCTAGTCAGCGTGGATAGAAGAGCGAGCAATTTCTTTAAACATCGTCTATCGCTGGATGTGCAACGGGGCAGTGCGGCCCTGGTTCAAGAACCCTCTAGAGATGGCTGGACTCTCGCAACGGTGCACAAGCTCGAAGGAACCCATATATATATATATATATATATATAAACCGGAAAGACCCTAAGAAGTACATCTTTAGCAAACCCGTAGCCTCAATTAGCTTGGCCAAATTGGCTTTAGTTACCCAGTTCGGCCTCCGGTTACCACCGAACACCGACAAACTCCGTTTAATTGAAAGCTTTGATTTTATTAGGAGGCTTCGTATAAGAACATCTCATGGCAGACCTCACATTTTTCTATCTCTTCAATTTTGTATCCTCGGCAGAGCAAACACACTCAGTCTCTTAATAATGCTCTATCAATGCAGTAGATTGCACTTGTTTATTTTGTTTACAGTTTTGGGTGGTTTATTGGTTCGTTGCTGCACAGGCGATGCAAAAGTCTACTCAGCCGATTATCTCTAGACAAACTGCAGGGCAGTAACGTCCTTGTCAGATACTCTGCAACACACTAAAAGGACGACGATTGGTCGCCAGAACGATTACAGCGCGATGATTACTGTCATTGAGTGCCTGCCGTTCTATGTAATTATGAGCATAATTGCTCGCCGCATCTCATTCTTCTCATACTCAGCACCGAGGTGTCGTTAAAAACGCTATATAGAGTTTCGCCAAGGTTATTATCTCCATCAGGCAAAACGATTCGAAAAGCCAAAATGACCACATACTAATGGGCATACCATTTAATAATCGAGGGACAACGAGGCGAGCATCGGCGGTGGCAGAGCAACAGTATGGAGTAACAACAACCACAACACACACAACAACAACAAACAACAACAACAACAACAACAACAACAACAACAACAACAACAACAACAACAACAACAACAACACAACAACAACGTCGTCGTCGTCGTCGTCGTCGTCGTCGTCGTCGCCCGCCGCCATCTTCAACAACACCTTCGCTATCATCACAACGGCTATCAACAGCAACAAGCACAACGACGAGTCCTCAACGTGTTTGAAGGTTTTCCTCTCGTCTAGCCTCGTAGTACGTTGTTTGCATACAGAAATCGTTGTGACGAACCGACCGACGTCGAACATTCCGCGGTCACCGTCACCATTCAGCCGCCACCGAGTCCGAGTCAGTCGTTTCGGGCGCAACGCTAGCAGGTTGGCGTTTTGTTCGTTCGTTTGCATGTTGCCCTTTTTTAGGATGGAAACGACAGGTCTCCGCCATTAGTTCGCGACCGGGCGTCGTCGTAATGCAATTCCATTCAGCACCCCCTCCTTCACCTCCTCCCCTCCCACCGCCCCTCCCCCCAGTTGTCGCTCCCCCGTGGTGGTAGACGCTCATTAAAAGACTCGACGGATAGGGTCGCAAACGCGGACAAGGACAACATCGGCTACGAGGCGCTACGAGGTCCTCTTCTACGACTCGTCGTTGTCCGAGGTCCGGGGGTCATTCCTCCGAGGCCCCGCGCGGCAGGCAGGGCAGCCTTTATGCTCGCGCGGGGTTCGACGACGACGACGACGACAATGATGCCGACGACGACCACGACTCCACCTAGCAACCGCGAACTACTTGGCAACCATGTGGGGAATGGGGGGGGGCGACTATGGTCTGTTTAGATTGTGCCCCAAATGACCCCGCAAATGATGCTACATGATCATCTTTGTCAATAAAATTTAAATTCAAGCATCACCTCGTGATCCTCATTAATACTATTGTCATGCTTATTACTATTACTGCTGCTGCTGCTGCTGTCACCGATACGGTTGTGTTTTATCATGGCTGGCTGCGGTGTTTCAACCACTGCAATACGAGAAATCCACAAAGACCGAATTGTTGTTGTTGCTGTTGTTGTTGTTGCTGTAGTAGTGTTATGATTATTATAGTTGTATCTACATACACGGCATTTACTGGATAATGGTTTCATGTCAGTCTAGTAGTAGCCATGATGTTTTATGATGGTTTCATATTGGCCAATACCGTCAACGGATTTTTTTAAAAGTAAAATTAAGGCGCGTTTGCAGCTAACATAAGACATCTTTAATGTCCGTGCATTAAAGATAAACAGCTGCAAGCGAAATATTGGTGACTGCAAGCCAAGATGAACGACTATGGAGGAATAATATTATGCGCATACAAATGTTTTGTTTACAGCAGAAACAGTGCAGGCGACTGCTAGTCTTGAAGTCGAATCGCGATAGAACTCAAACCCCGATCATGCCAGTCATTCAAACCCTCTGCCGCCCTGCATGGATCTTTAAAAAACTTCTGGAACGGGCTCATCATGCTCTTCTTGTCCCAGCGAATAGAGCGTCAATGTCGAAAACTACGAAGATCTCCTCGTTGATGTCATTCAATCGCAACCTGACCACTTCACGTGCACATCATCATAATCAAATACCACCTCCGTTCCAGTCAGAAGTGCGGACAGCCTAGATGTAACAATATAATTATAAATTAACTGCATATATATATATATATATATATATATATATAAAGATGGTGACACACTCACAGGAGCGGGCAGACACGGGCGATAACCTTTCCTGCCAAATTACCTGAATAGTTATAATTGTTTGAATTTATGTAATATTGGAAATTTCAAGCTCAATGAAAAGCTATTAAACTTAAATTAATTTGCCGTCCCAAAACGGTTCTATAAAAAAAATATATATATATATATATATAGAAGACCTTTCATTCTTGTAAGGCATTTGACAATGTTTCAAACTTGGCATATTCTTACTACATTGGGCGGATCAAAATAAACATTGAAATACTAGATAGTAAGCTTAATTAAAAAAAAACGTACATCATATATAATATAAACGTTAAATTCACCAATCTTAAACGGCGGAATACAATTATCTATAGTGGTTGTCTTGTTAAACCTGAAGCCTCTTTCTTTTACCCAGAACAGGCTAAGTTCGTCTGTAGGCTCAGACCAGTTGGGATCAGCTGAAGATCGTGCCTAAAACTGCTATATATAAATACATTGATGTATACGTCTCGTAACAATGCAATACTGGGACAAATTATAGCGACGCCCCGAAAAACTTAATGATTCGGGTAGGACATATTTTAAATGAAGTTAAACATACGTGCGAAATCGGGTTACCCTTAAAGTAATCAAGTTCATGACAAACCTTCATTTTTAAAGCCCGATAGGTAGCACAGGTTAATTAAAATAGTCACGACAGCAACGGGAACACGAGCTGAGCAAGACGGTATTTCATTAAACTAAAGTTTGGCGCCAAACATCAACTTCTTATAACTGGCATGCAACGTCCATGCCACCAACGTCGTTCAAAGACACTGAAAACCGTTTTAAGAACATTTCAAGATCTTTTCAAATTTATCTGCGAAAACTTCTAATCGAGGAACATGAAGAACTAAGACAGTTTAGGAAAGCAAGCATATGAAATAAGCAATATCAGAATAGTTGGATTTATGGACCGTTTGACATGTATACTATAATACAGTTATATAAGGGGTGCTTAGCGCGGTTGATATACGTAGGGTTTCTCCAACCAGCATGGTCGCATGGCAGCATGCCTCTCAGCGGTTTGGTTTACCGTCTATTCTCAATGAGCATCTCTTAAGAAAAAATCGATCAACAGCAGGGATCGAGCCGACGGCACCCCGCTAGGTGAAAACCATGACTAGCGCACTAGCCGTCCCCTGTACAACGCCGCCATATGATATGAACAAATGCTACATGTTGACAAATATGATAATAACAACAGCAACAACAGTGACAACAATAGCAACAACAGCAGTAAAGACAAAATAGTAACAACAGCATCAACATCATCAAGGACAACAACAGCAACAACAACAACAACAACCAGTAAAATCAACAAGAATACGACAATGCCGATCGAACAACGTAGAGTCACCAATACTGATGTTTATTTAGCGGTATTAGATGTCGCTTGGCGGCGACGCCATGTAGCGTTGTTAGGTAGCGTTGTCGTCATGAGATCGACGTTGGATCCAATCGAGAAAGTTCACTAGTTTCTCTCCGAGTACTACAACGAGACCGGCTAGGGGATTCTACAGCGGCCAGCCGCCTCCAGAGTTGAATAATGCGCCCGTCATTAAACTCAAGGTCACCGGGCTCGTTACGACAGCCGGCGAGAACGTTTGGGGGCGAAAATATTCGTGTCCGATATGCAACGACCAGAACACAGAGCCGTGCAGGAAGTATCGAACACCCCAATTAATTGCCGCTAGTAGTATAGTAATAATACGCTTGAGAGCAATACATGCGCGTATTGTGGCAGACACAGCCATTTATCGATCGTTGAATTTTTAAATGTGGTACTAGTAGTAATATTAAAATCACATAGTAATAATAATAATAATAATAACAAGCAGCGACACAAACTCTGTCGCGTATGGCAAAAATAATAATAATATTAATAGTACCGAGATAAAGGGATATTTTCACTAAGCAAACCGATCAAATAAGCTGCCTTTTCCATCTATAGAGTCGGCTTGCCTTGTGGCAACCAAATTGGTTTCGTTATGGCGGAAACCATGAAAATGAAGCGATATAGTATGGCAACACTCCATTTGGCGCGCAAACAAGTTAAGGACATTGTTAACGGGTTGCATTTTGAAGGCATTTTGAAGTCTGCAAAAAGTGTCTGATACGCACTACTAAACGATACAAGGACACAAGCTTGACGACTGTGCCGTCCAAAACCTACTGCATTGCCGAGAAAATATCAGAAAAGTACAAGTCCGGTTAAAGAGGAATCCAAAGCAAAGCACTGCAAGCACTGCTCGTAACTTGAAAACACCAAATAGCACCGTGATGTGAATAATGAGAAATCATCTCAAATTAAAGCCCTATAAACATGACAAGTTAATTATCTTACTGCGGGTTGGATCGTGTTTATGACGCTCAATTGACAATTAAGACGGGTAGGTAGAATAGGGGAAAAGATAGCACGACGAAGGGCGCCTACGAAAGGGCAGTCAATGGTTGGAGAAGACAGCAGGTAGACCATAACAAGTAAGGGGCCAGTTACTTTTATATATATATATATATATATATATATAATTAACGCAATGTGTCTCGGGGGTCGATTTTAGACATTCCTTCAAAACTGTAAAGTAGAAATCCCGGCTCTTTCGTTATATTATATATATATATATATATATATATATATATATATATATGCGTCCATTATTTTCACATCTATAGCATTATACCATGAGAATGCCTAGTATCATCGAAGCGTTTAGCTGAATACTACTATTCGTCCGGCTGGCTTAATAGTTTCATATGAAAGCCTAGCTACACGCCGTCTACAAATTACACTCTACTAGACACGGGGAAATAACTTCCAGGCCGCTATACGGAAACAGCGCTATTAAGCATTGCCTGAGAGTCAAAGAGTTGCAACCTGTCTAGGCAGTAGTTGACAATCAAGGCGTCTGCTCGAGTTGTTTCGGTAAGCTCCAAGCAATATACCAGTTCATCCGACAAGGAACAGCATAAACAACGATACTTACTGAAACGAACCGTGTCCCGTAATCAACTCGGCGCCGTCCCTGACCGGCAAATCCGCTCCGGTTCCCCTAGATCTGGCAGATAGAGTAGGATGCCTGGACAACATCGGCCAAATGCCAGTTCTCGTCCTTTGTGTACGTCCCTCGGGCCTAACGACTATGTCTGGACTAAAGTTACTGACGAGGGAACATTTGTCAATTACAAACGTTTTCCTGCAGGTAACTCTCTGAGAACTGAGCGAGCAGCGCCTCTTTAGTTGGCATCAGTTTTTGTGTTTGCTTTAGGCAGATCGGCCAACATACACAATATATGCATTTCCGTCTGCCTGGCTACTTAGGAATGTAGGGATAAATTATATACAGATCATTTTTTAGTTAGCAAATTCCTGCTGTATTCCTGAAAAATCAGACAGATCGCCCTGCAAGCGATATATATATATATATATATATATATAGGTATCTAAAAAATACTATGTTCTATATCATTTTTTTATACACGGATAGTGTTATGAGAATTGTGAATACGTTTGACAACGGTCGTACGGTTAATCAGTTTGCGTGTGCTTGCTTCATGAAGGCAGGAACTTGTCAGTCAACCAAGTACACTTCGATTACTACTTCTACCACTATTACTGCTATTCCTACTATGCTGATAATTAGATAAAATAAATTGCATTGTACTTGCCTGTTTCCCGTACGACAGATAAATGACACCGTTCACCTAGGCTCTCACAAGGTCGGGTCTGCCTTACAGGTCAAGTTGAAGGGACGTACAAATGGGGGGGGGGAGGGAGATGCGTTCATTTGTGGACGCCTGTTGTATTGTATCGAAAGGCTTGTGCTTATTAAGCGGGCCGATCTAGACATGCCCTGTTGGGCTCGTGTGTGTCCTCCCTGGGGATGTATTCGATACATGCGACGCACAGTGGCCAGCTACCATGCTACCATTGCTTCCGCTGACCACGCTAGCCGCCTCCGATCTTCCGGGCTAAAGTTGTTGCGACGGCCCGAGCAGCAACCGAGGTCGGCAAATGAAGTCGCGCCTGTTTAATATCCTTCACCCCGTCCTGACCTGGGTCTTTCAGCGGCGTACGTTTTTCCCTCGAGTTTCCATCCGCCAGAGTCGGAAGACGCCGCTACACGCACCGCGGTGATGAGGACAACAACAATAATAAACATGCGCTAATAGAAACGTTATTCTGAATAATGGCAGCAGGATGTCGTTGTAACTTTTGCTTATGAGCTTACTTATTAATCATAATAATCGTTTGTCATATATATACATATAGCCTCATATGCATTTCTAAATAGATATACATATATATATATATATATATATATATATATATATATATATATATATACATATATATATCAGTCTCGACTCGACCGCCGCAGTGTACGGGCGCGTTTTGTGAGTGCTCCGTGACAAAGGATAGTAGTGCCTGCAGCTTTTGCGGTAAACGCAATCACTATCTAAAAAATCTAAGCGTTGCGAAACAGCTTCCCATCCACAAAACAGCAAGTGCGGGTAATATTAGCACATTAGTTGACTAAATAACGGGAATATCCGAGCGCGGACTCGGATCAAACTTGAGCCCGACAGGTAAAGCCTTCACAGTAGGTGTCAGTCTCATAAGGAAAGTCTTAAAGCAAGCCCTGGAGTAGTGCACAGAAATGGCTCTGGAGATCCGAGCCATAGGCCGGAAAACAGAAGATAGGAAACAGAAATGACTCTACCGTGGCAGTTGCTGTGGACAGACATTGCGTCTTATACTGACGCTCTACGTGCTCTTAGAAGAGCATTGACCCAGCGACTGCTGGAATAGAGGCTGAAAGAGCTTCAAGAGCAGATACAGGCAAAATCCGCCTGATTTGCAAGATACTATTTCCAATGCCACTGGCAAATTCCGTCAAAAACAAATGAAGGAGAAAGTATCTCTGAAAACGACAGCCCAAGCTGAGCACGAACCACGAATTAAGGTATTATCCACAAGACCGTCGCCTACCTCAATAGGGCAGGACACGCAAAGAGAGGTGAGGAAAAAAGAAGACCGTGCCGAGATAATAAATTTATATTGGCTTGAAATCCAAAAGTAAACGAATACGAGGACTTTATCGAAGAACTAGATCTCAGCATGAGCATTGCGATCACCAAAAGGCGATTGTGAGAGGGGATTATTGCCGCCCACAGTCTGGGGGAAGAGCTCTCATCAAGGAAAGGAAAGAACCTCCTAGAATGGGCAACCGGGGAGATCTACAACTCATGAATACCATTTCGATCATCTCTACATAACCTTCTCTGTCAATTTGCTTCCTCCCAGCCTAGTTACGCCATGTACAGCCGCCCCTAAAAAAGACGACGATTAGTTTAGTAGAAGTAGACGATTAGTTAACGCATATCGAACATGACCGCAAAAGCCCGGGCCTAGCAAGCGGTGCGCCCAACCGTATACTCGTCAAAAAAAACCCGGGCCTAGATGCGGTCCCCGCCGCAAGCAGTACGCCTACTTCTAAAAATAACTACTTAAAGGTATTTAAACGCATGACGGACACATTTTTCACAACGGGTAATATTCTAAGGTATAGAAAACGGCTTGTTTGATCCTTATCCCAAAAAAAGAACTTATGAAAACGCATAGTTAGCAGAGCCACAGCAAGCCGCCTTTTCAACAAGGCCCAAAGTTTTGTAGCGCTCAATATAGCACGGGCAAGTCGCACGGCTTATACAACAGCCATACAATTTATCTCTAGAGAAATTCCTTGGGACCTAAGAGTTAAAAACTAGCCTAAATGAACCCTTAATTAACGTCCTAAAACTAAATAAAACCCTTAATACACGTCCGTACGGAAGGAACATTAACTAGCCAAACCGACAACTTAAAAATTAAAGCCAAAAATGAGAAGCAATCCAACCAGGCCATCCTGGATACTGGATAGAATTAATACCCATTGATCTAAAAGAAATGGTACATCTTTAAACACGGCGCGCTTACCCACTCATTCCCGCAACTGCTAAGGGCCCACGATGGCTGCTTTTGGCAATACCTATACTGCATTGGTGAAACGGACTCCCTCGTGAGCTACTTCTATGAACGCTGCGTTTTTTTAAATATGAGCAAGAGTTACTATCTCACAACTTACGACAGGAAAATCCCTTGACATGCCACGTCCTTGTAAAGACGCTCCCGAAGAATCATGAACCCTGCTGAAAATATAGTACTGCGGCTACCCGACAAAGAGCAAATAGGACGACTGGTTTTTAGGTTTTTTTTTGTCTTACGCTACCGTAGCTTTAACAAAGATGACAAAACCTCCACAGGGACTAGCATGTACATGAGCATGTAGGCGTTTGCACTAGCTGGATATATAGAAGTTTCAACCATTCCCTTAAGCCCGAATGCGTTGTATCTAAGTCAAGAGAAAAGCAACACTGATCTTTCCAGAGTTTCCATCGGTACTCTCGGCCATAGAGCGGGTGCTTATCAAGGCGGAAGCCTTTCACTCCCAAGAACTAAGACTTAACGACTGAGGTCATAGGCTGGGTGAGGCTAGTTGGTCTAATACTGACGCGATAATAAAGTACGGGCATTTAATGGGTCGAAGAAGTGCCCTCTCTTGAAACTAACTCTAGACGGCCAGAGCATTCAGATCGTCCATACTAATGCTTTACAGATAGAATACCGTATTCTATCTGAGAGTGTGCTTGTACAGGGTAAAATGGGGCACACTTACGCGTGGCAGCAGAGAAGACTACTAAAGTATCGCGCAGAATAGCCCCGCAGCCAGCGACAGCCCAGTACGTATGCGCTCCGAAAATCGCAATGGCCTATAGAATAGCAAGTACGGCGGGTGTCCTTGTTCTAGCTGGCACAGTCCCCTAGAACATGAAGCTGATAAGCGACGCTTCGACGTCGGAAAAACCGGTAAATGAGAAAAAGGAAGAATGGAACCCTCAACATTTGGCTTATAAAAAACGCCGAATTAGACTTCATCGACCGCTTCGGACGGAGCGCCTGAAGACTGAGTTTTGATTTTGGATATCAGGACCTCGGCGGATCGGCCCGGCGCTAAGTTGGAGTTCTACTTTCCCTAGGGTTTCACCGGATACAGAGATTTTTCAGTGTTACCTATTCAAAGTGGGGAAGCTACGTTCCCATCTGCGAGCACTATTAAAAGAAAATCGAAGATGTACCTAAACACACACTCCTGTGAGGCTTCAGAGGGGCTTTTCAGAGTGCGGATCTACCTAGGCAAAGGGCAAGGGACGGCACACATAAAACGCTTGGACAGCTATTTTCAAATTACGTGACGATTAACAATGTTTGTACTATTGACACATCCTACGCGTTAAGTGCAAAAAAACCGTCCTTACATCAAAAGATCCCGCGAGGCGCCCCGGGATATCTTAAACTTTTTTAAACTGCACTTCCATCTAGAACATTTTTAAACTACATCGATAAATTGAAGTTATGCTTATGCAGTTCTCGATTAGATGCGGCGGTGGGGGCATGGCCGGTTTTAGTAGGTTGGTTTACATTTGTAAACGAGTTTCCTGCAGCGTATTACATTTTTATACTAGTTATTACTAAAACTAAATTTAAATCCAAGATGCAAGCTTCCTGCAGCTAGCTCTGCTTTGTATGCTCTATAATAATAGCTTTGATTGACTGGACTGCGCACGTGTCATGTGTATCACTAAGCCCCGATGGAGGCGATGGTAGGCCCTTTCGGTACACTGGGTGCCTTCCGGTAGGGATACCCCACCCTAGTTCCCTCGGTCGCTCGGTTGAACACTTTATATTATTTTGCGTTGGTCGCCTAATTGCCGCCTGTAGCAGAGGTGCTAGTGGCCCTACTCCAGCTCAACTGTCGCTCCACCGAGGGAAGTACCAACCTGGTAAGAGCACGATAGACCCAAAAAGGCTGCTACTGCAACCGTAACAACGCGTGACGTTACTGCTTCCTCTGTTAAATGCCAGCAGGCGCCGTAAGGGGCCGTCATAGTACCGGCAACCCCACAGAAGCTGCAGACGATGTTTGAGTGAGCCGACGGCAATGCTGGCGTTACTGCTCGCAGCTAAGGCGTGTGATAATTATGCAGGCTTTATCCAAATAACAGCCCACCGCCACAAAAATGGCAATTTACGGACAGCCGGCGAAATGACGGTAAACGTTAGGGGCCCAGGCGAGCAGGCAGCAAGGCCGAAGGATAGGAGGCGTCAGCCGCTGCAAACGGGAAGCGCTACAGTTGGTTGGGTGAGCTTACGCTGCGTAAAAACCGTGGGTTACCCATTAATGCCCTCTGTGCTGAGCGCTTTAGCCGATCAGTTCTTGGCAGTGAAGTTGCGTGGTTGGCTAGCCAGAAGGCAAATTAGGGTGCGTGTCATTTAAAAACGTCGGGTTCTTAGGGTAGATTTTGATCTTAAGTGTTGCTGTCAACGACATGTTGATGACAAGGCTTTCAAAAGCTTTTTCTGGCCGACTGGTGCAAAGTTACAGCTATGACTTGGAAATCCGCCGGCTCAGTCTTGAAACAGCAAACAATTTACTGACGGACAGGGTTTGACAACTCCGCAATGATGCCTTTAAATGCGATGTAAACTGCATGATGCCATGTTTGCAAAGTACTGCTGTGATGGTTTATATAGGGCAGTAGAGCTAGCGCTAGAATGTTTGTTTCGAAATTTGAGCAACGTTCTTCTAAAGAAAACATTTCTTTGGAAAGAACTGTACTTTGATGAGATGTAAAAAAATGCATCTGGCAGGGTTCCCGACAGGTGTGAGGTTCCCAGTAGGTGAAATATTAATTTACCTTTTAGTAGGGTTGCCCTCTTTTAACGTATCGAGGCGAGAGTTGGTGAACTCCTACTTCAATTACAATCAATCTCGCACTGTCTCATCTGCCACCTCAGTAATACGATATCGAGGTAGCCAATGCAATCAGTGCGGGTTTAGCAGGCCTAAACCTACAGTTAACCCATATTGGCATGCGGCGAATTTGATTTTCGCATGGATGCACTTCGGATGGAAATGGCTATGGGCTGACAGCTTCTGACGGGCAGGGGGCGACTTAGTTGACCGAGATAAACTCACGTTAGTTTATCAATATGGAAGAAGCTATATTAACCTTGAATTTTCTAATCTGCAATATCCGGGGGAATTTCATGGATGCGCGGTACTCTACATTTTGGTTCGGAAGCACTCTCCGCAATTCCTCCATTGTTAAACAAGAAAGATCTAGGAAGCGGTCACGGCCTTGATTTAAAAAGGCCTGTTACCGAAAACATCAGGAAGTGGAAACTCACGACTGGGGCAAGGGTTTTGCAGCCTGATCTTTAGATAATTGCAGAGCGTAGAATAGTCTATGGACAATATAGCGCATCCTACAATAGATACTCATGCATAGTAAGCGTTCGTGTCAAGGGCAGGAAAAAGCGCGCCGTTTAAAAGAGTGAAGCTCGCAATATATATCTAACTGATCCGCCGCTTTTAGAAGAGCATGCACATAATAACAGAGCAGCAGGCTTGCCAGCATCTGACTGCTTTGTTGTTTAAAGGGCATGTACCAATTTCGAACCCTTGTTTGAACAGCCGCTTACGTTTTCGTATGTTTGCCTTACAAACGCATGCAAATGTGTACCTATCTAGAGACCTTTGATGGGACGCCAAAGCTGCACTAAGTGTCACGTGTACAGACGGTACACTGTGCACGATTACCACGACCAAATAAATGTCCTACTCGGGATTTCATTAGGTGGAGAATAGTCGAGCCCGGTGGCGTGGTGGCATGCGCCTGCGCCTGCGGAGGAGACACATAGGTGCGCGGGTTCGAGCCCCACCGTTGCACATTTGTATTTATGGGGGTCCGTCTATGAAGCAATGCGAAAAGCAGTCCCATGGACGTTAAATCTTGGCTGAGAGTCAGCCCCTAAAGGATTAGGTGGAGAATAAACGCCGCTGTTGGTTCTACTTCTAAGCATGCGCTAAGTACCACGCGACTAACTGACGCATTGGCTCTCTCTGCACTTTTGCACCTAATGGGGTAAACGCCCCATTCCCGCTTAAGATTGAAAAATCTTGCATTGCATACGACCAGCTAAGATGGTACTGTCGTGTGCTCAACTGCTGTCGACTTTATAGAAGAAAAGGTGATTTAATCACCGTGTTCACGAATGTATCTTCTTGTTGGCTTTACAAAAGAGATATCAGCAGTCTTTAAGTAACGCCTCGAAAAATAATATACAATCGACGTGATAGAAATCGGTATCAAATTATTACTTTTTGCATTTGGCAAACTCGTTGACTTTAAGTTTGAATTTGGCAGCCTAAGTTGTGACAATGACAGAGAAAATGGTGGGTTTCCGATTAGGTAAAAACTTGTAACTCGGATGAATCAGATACTAATCGGGCGAATACCTATACCAGCACTAAAAGTGCAGGTATAGGACACGATGTAGTAGCCTAGGACAGTCATATTGATTTGTCCCTGGTTGTAAGATTTGTTCTGTGATTTTGGTACACTAGGTTTTTTGCTTATTAGAAATGTTCGTGTGCAGTGCTTCAGGGCCAACAAACAGACGGCAGAGGGTACTACCTTTTCCACATATATAGAAGGTCGCTTTCTTTTCCTTCGTACCAAACGTAACGGAGGTATTCTTCGCTCGGCGCAAAGCAAGGTGGACATGCGCGTCGGTCGGGCTCACCCAGCTACTTTAACAGAAGTGTTGTATATCCTGGCGCGCCTTCTGCCCTGGAATTTACTGGCAAGCGGGCGCAGTGAGCGAGCTCTTCTGTGAAGAGCAAGGGAAGCAACAATGAATGCGTGGGCGAAGGAGTGGGAGTGAACACCCATCCGCACAACGCTTGGGACAAATAGACGCGGCTACTCATCCCAGGTATTTCGGCATTGTACGACTGCCCTTGTAAAGAATTAACGTATTAAGTCTCGCACGCAGTTGCCGGGCATGAGCAATCGTACCTGATCAAGAAGGCGAATACGGGCAACTGCTTGCTTTGCACATCAGAGGACACAGATGACGTGGAGCTCGCGGCGCTGCACTGTGCGGCACTGGCTAACGGTCGCTTGGGCGCCGGCTGGCCTTTGCTGGGGCAAACATAGGGCGCCATAATAGAACATGTGATAACCTCGGTGGAGGCGTAGGCAAAATGGCCTGACTTCGCCACTATGAAGGCTAAGGCATCGCTCGAGACCGCTCGTCAGGCTAAATGAAAGGCCCACCAGTGACGGAGTCGGCGTCGAGAGAAAATGCTACGAGGGTGCTGAAGGGCGGCGGGGTGCAGCTAGGTTCTCCGGAATATTTCGATGTATCCCTTCAGGAAAGATGCATTTAGGCAGGACGCACAAAAGTGCTAAAATACAAGATTTTCCAAGAGGGCTTCAAAGTATTTCCTTAAAATCCAGAGCCTTAGGGGGTGGAAAGGAACCCGAGGAATTGTGGGTGAGTTCCATACTGGACGCCAATAGCTACTAGTACTAACAATACATAGAGCATTCCCTAAAGTCAAAACAGAAAAAATAACAAATATAGCTTTTTGAATGTCACCCTTTTATATTAAGGCTCTTAGAGCAGCAGCATAAGCAGTCATGTTAAGATTTCTGAAAAAAACTTTTTTGAGCAGACCCTTAGCCAACATTTAACCTCCTCGGGTTTGTTTTTACATTGCTTTGTAAGATGGGCCCCACAAATACAAATCTGTAATAATGGGGATCGAACCCGCGCATCTATGTGCCTCCTCTAGCCGCGAGGCGGACGCGAATGCACCACGCCACTAGGCTCTACATCTAGGGTATCCCAACAGTCATTGCAGTAGCATCGTCGCCAATAGGTGACGGTTTATCCCTTCACTTAACCAGTATAGCTGACGCTACAGACACGAGTGCTCTCTCGCCGATTCAACTATAGGCACGTTCTGACGATATTTCCCAGAATGGCGTTCTGCGTGGCCTTAGTTATCCGGAATAAAAATTACTGGCGTTAGCGCCACTTTTACGGATAGGGATATTTTTGCGGAATTGGGGCCGGTGGGTGTCATACACGTTCGCTGCCTATACTCAGTTGCAACGGCCGTCAGGCCACCATTTATCAAGATTGTCCTGACGCTCAAGTAGGAGTTGTCAGCCTGCTTGGACTACAAACCTCATGCGTTTATCTCAGAGACAAAGCAACTTCTGTTATGCTACAACTGCCTAAGCTTAGTCCACTTGTCGACGGATCTAGCCTGCCTAAAGCTTACCAAACGTACGGGAGAAGCAGCTACCTAGTCGCGACCTGCATAGGCAGTGACAATTGCACTAACTATCATGAACCGCATGTTACGGGGCAGTTAACCCTCAAGCCGTCTTCTTCCTGAAAAAAAAACGAATTCTGATGAAAGCTTGGGTTCTGTTACCATGACAAAATAAAAACCTAGCGGTTCGTTCGTTGCCAGCTCCGTGCTGCGACCACCATTCCTGCTCAAGATGCAGGTCTCTCGGACAGCAAGGGATTTCCTAGGTCCTTTGCGGCAGTTGTAAGGGGTGTCACAGTGCAACAGGATGATGTAACGGTTCCCGAGATCTTCCTCGCTAAGCCAGTATGCATCTTTCAGGCGAGCCGCCACTCTGCGCACGCGCGTTCCTATCGAAGAGGCCTATGTTGCACCACTTAAGTGAAAGCGGCAAAGCCATGGCTCAATGGGACAGTTTTTCGGTGTTCCATAAATGCCTAAGCTCTATTAATACGCAACTCGTCGACGCTGCAAAGGTCATATCTAAGGTATTGCTACCGTCGTGGCATTGTAGCCCCTTGGAAAACGTATCAAGGGTTCTCGTCGTCATGAATTATCACAACACGTTTTTCCTGCTTCGCTACTGCCCTTTGGCTCAGGGCACCCTAAAGAGGATGCCCCTGCTCATTATGTTTAGAACTGTAAATGCGTTGTAGCCTCGCCAGGCATATATCATCTAGACACTCGGGCCAAGGTGGTACCCGCATCTCTGTAATCCCCAGTCTTCTGCAGACAGTCCAGACACTTCAAAATACATCCTCCTATTTGGAATAAGCCCTATGACAATCAGACGCACAGTTACCGAGTGCTAAGCACGAGTTGTTACAGTTGTGGCCTTACAAAGCCACTAAGACTCTTCGTTGTTCTTGTTTGTTGTCGCCCTAGTTTAGGCTCCAGATGTCACTCTCACAGAAACCGGGGCGCTTTCATTTCAGCAACAATATAGATCGACTTTTGCCAATCCGGGTGTTATGAAAACAGTAGCGCATGAGACCTGGTGGTTCTTCTTTCCGCGGACGGCATCTACCGTTTTTGTCAAACTAGACTTCGGAGGGATGCATACTAAACATGATTCCTCTCTTTTAGGTCTTGGGCATCGTTTATGAGCCTGTCCCTGAGCTAGAAACCACTTTACTGTGCTACTTAATGCGCTTAAATTATTACGCATTACGTAGCACTAAATAATAAGGCCAGAGGACCGACTGTGTAACCTTCACTAGATGACGAAAATGCGACAATAACTTAGACACAGCGCGCATATACATACAGCTAAGCAAGCGAAACGCTCTGAATATTGCAACGGCAGCATGGAATTAACAACCAAAAATACAACAGCAGTAGCAACAGCAGATATTAGGATAAAACAATGCAGCAAAACTACGATTCAAATGCTCGATCGGAGCGCTTCTCTTTTTAAACCTGTAAGCGTGCGTACACATACTGTAGAACTTTGTGCAATAGCACGATACAGCGTCAAGCAAAACAGGCAAATAAACGGTATGTCTTTTTGCATTGGCCAAGCTTTCCTCGCTTTGGATAAGATGCGTAGATCAAGATTGCTGTAGAGTACTAGCTAAAACGCTACGCATGATTCGTCGTCGAGTTGCCGTCTCACTGGCTGAGTTTTGTTGCAGGCAACTGTCTCAAGTGCGGAAGCAAATTCCTTTCAACACGGGACACCTACCTCCCACTGGTGTGAAAGCTCGCCCCGTCGAAAGACTGCTAACTCCGACTACATCTAACTCGTAGGTACAGAAATGGCAGGCAGGCGGTCAATAAAGCGTATGCTAGATAAACAAAGAGGCAAACCTATTCCAGTCCAGAATCACGTACCTCGTCAGCTAGGTCGTCGGCAGGTCTAGAAACGACAAGCGCAGCAAGATATAGTTGTTGTAGATAGGTTGTTGACGCGAGACGTTGGCGTATAAGGGTTTGCGCGGACATGATCAGGGTAACACGGCTGAGCCGTGTTTCGCCTCAGGCCATCAGCATACATCGAGATAAGGTCGTCTTTGGACGAACATGAATCTATGGCCACTTCTAACGGAACTCTGCTATGCCCAGGTCTTTTCCTCGGTCTTTCTCTTTCACCCACCTCTACACCACACTCGCTGCACTTCCATATTCTCCGCCAGGAAAATTGTCGGGAATGTGGCGCCAAAAGAGTTTGAATGCTTCGCAAGCGAGTCGACTTTCCATATCCTCCACTGTGTCCGTTGATCACGTACATGCAGTTTGCCTAGTAGACTACCAACAAATAGGCACGTTCGCACCTACAACAACAATAAGAGCAGTCAGTAACAATGGCAGGTAACGTTGGCGGCAGGAACAACAACAACTACAGCATTGACAATAACAATAATACCAACAACGAGGTAACTTGTATCAACACCGGGACAACGGTCACAACAGCAACTGTTCTACAGTATACCCTGCCATTTTTAAATCTGTTCATTACATGATACCCTTATGAGTGCATGGGTGTTAGCTTCCCGCAGTGTGATAATGTATCAAACTGCAGTATGCAGTTTTTTGACAAGCTTACACCCATGATAAATCGATGACTATGCAATTTTTTTTTATAATTCGTTGATTACCGATGCATGAGGTAGGATAGCCACCTTGCATCAATTTCAGTTTTGGCTAGCATTTTACTAGCAGAGACTCTGTGAGCTAAAGTGCAGTATCTAAAGAGGTTTCTTGCCATAATGGCAGCTTGTCAAAAATGCTGCTGGCCACCTCTGCTTGACAGGGTTAGCTAATCATTGAAAGGTTCCCTAGGTCAAGGGCTACAAGGTAGGCGCTACAAAGACTTTGCTTGGCATTTCTCTGTGCATTCATTTCAAAAGTGCACATCTTGTCTAAGCTGGACGTGTTTCGGATTTCAACTATACAATTGTCGTAAAAGACGTGTTCCCACAGTAAACTCTTGTGTCGGTAGCTTTTTCTTTGTGTCGTTTAGACGTCAGTGATTCTCAGCCACTATTTGGCTATTTTATTTTTATATAGAATGCTTGGATTATGTGCGTGAAACGCAAATGACGAACACAATAACACAGGTTCCCAACTAAAATGTGTCCCTCCTTATTAGCACATAAACTGAGCGTCCACCAAAACGATACCCTTGAGACTCACTTGCACTATTGATGGTCTAGATTTATCACAGTCGATGAGTAAGCGTTTGTGTAGCAGCTTAAATTTTTAAGCATATAATTTTTAAGGTGCGCTTATTGTGTGGATCAGACAATATGTGAATATAAGTGCAATCTCAATACTGGTATAACACAAATATAAACGGGCATAGTCATATATCACAGCGGCAAAACACAGTACGTTTCGAGCTAAGAAAAACTCACTTCTCGGAATAATTACTAGTCAGATTTTTGTCATGTTTAATGCTGAACTGCTGTTGATTGAACGCTAATTAATACGGTCGGTTGTGGAACGTTTGAAAGCAGCTCAAGCATTAGGGATTAATTATGAAGTATTCAAAAGCTATGGCGAGTCATTGCTAATCTCGAATGAATTAAGTACAACGGCACAAACCGAACAACATGCTAATTACGCTCGCACAAGGCCGGCATTACGACGTCACTTCTTGAACGAGACACAATAAGACCTAGCTAGACAGATTGAAGTAACATATGTATCAAAAGTTCTAAATATGGAGCTTAAATATATGTTCGTTTTTGCTTCTCTCTTAAAAGCATATATATATATATATATATATATATATATATATATATATATGTGTGTGTGCCGTATACTATGCAGTCAAAGATGTTATCGCGTTTTGAATTGTTATATGCCCGTTTGACCATCTGCCATGCAAGCAAAATGACTGTGCTTCGTGTGGCTTCATTTCGAAAAAGAGTCCGAGTAGGCTACCAGTACAGAACAGTGCCAATGTGAATTAATCAGTTGAAATGGACCCCAAAAAACTTTGCTATGCTTAATGTGATGACGCAATCTAAGTATATTTGAGTATATATAAGTCGGGCTTTTGTCAGCATTGAGTCGGTGGGTACATATAACAAATTATCATACAGTCACTATGCTGAAAGTAAGTATTTAACTTCGACCGAAAGGGATGATACATCAATTTCTGTACAATCAAGAATATAGTACCGCCTTACGTCACAAATTACACAAAAAGTACAGACACAATCATTGACGTTGTAGCAATTCGGCTTCATTCAAATATATTGGTGATAGCCGTGCCAGGTTGTTCTGCACATGGCTACACGATTTGCTTACAGAGCCTCATTCCATTTTAGAGGGAGGAAGGCCAGTCTCATCGTAAAGTAGTGAACTAGGCTAAGGTTGCAATTTTGCGGTCCTTCCCTATGCCTACGGTAGGATGTTAGTAGAGCGGGTGTCCGCAGGGTCTATATTTAGCATTTTCTTGCCTCTTAAGAAAGTGCATTTTAATTTTGTCGAGGATCTTACGGTCACTACTGCAATGCGGAGCCTTCGTCTTACTTTTTGATTATTATTTTTTTTTGTAAAAGTTGTAAAAGGTCAAATATGATTCAAACAATACCAGTATATTTTAGCAGTTGTAAAAGATCAAATATGATTCAAAATATATCGGCTATGCACATATCAGAATTCATTATTCCTGGAATTCGGTTTTGTTATGTACGCATCCAAATGCAGTTCTATAATCAATAACTTGTTTCCCCGTATGTCATGTTTCTATCATCATTATACATAAATATGTGATCGATCCCTGACGCTACCGCCAATGTGAATTGTCCCCTTAAGGAGCAATGTTGCTCCGCCGAGGCTTTTATGTTCTAATGAGATTATGAGAAATTGTCCCTACTACTGAGCAGAACAAACACTCTATATATTATCTGCATAAGGTTGATGCTTAGAGAAATGCCTATATATATATATATATATATATATATATATATATTTCTTTCGCTTAACTGGGTTAATCACAGGATTAGTGACTGGGCTGACGGATCATAATAGACGCGTTCTTAAGGCGCACCACAGACGCTATTAGTCGGCAAGGTAATAAGTGACACTTCCGTGGTCAGTAGAATTAGTAAAGTAATGCAATGAGTAGCTTCGCAGCCAGACTAGTAACTGATAGTTAGGGCGGCAATTAAGGGCACGCCGAGAAGGAGAAACAGTTGCCCTCGTAGATCATTTATTCATTCGATGGTTCGTTCCCATTGAGTGCTGCACGTCCATCCCTGGACGTCATTTGGCGCAAAAAACAACAACACAATACGAAGGCAGCTATTGAGAGCGGTGGTAAAAAAAGCTGGCTGTATACTACGGCGCTGTTAATGATGACAGTGTCGGCACTGATGATGATGATGTCGTTGATTATGATCACGATAATGAGGAGCAAAATTTAAGTAATGGATGGCAGACTCGTTATAGCCTGATGAGGTTCTCAATGGTGCTGCTGATCGTGGTTGCAAATGTCCGTCCGCCCGCATTATCCGTGATGACCTTCAGCAGACGGGATGTCGGAGGAAGTCCGTTTTGAGCCGCCTCTCCTTCGCTCTGGCCATAGATACATCTAAACATTGAGTTTCTGCAGAAGTCTTTGTGGCAGCGTTGGCATACGTTAAAACCTAAAACTGTTGCCGGATGGAGGTGGCAAACTCGAGAATGGAAAATGCGTGAACTAAAGAGTAAAAGTCAGACAAAATTAAGACGCCCTTTGGAAGGCAAAACCAACGCAATCTAATAGACAACGAATGTAGACCGAGGTCAAATTTAATTAGTCGTCACTCCCACTCTCTCCTGGTGTATAGAACTAAAATACCAAAACTATATATAAACAAATATTAAATTTTGTCTTTGTTTTGTGCTTTGCACACTTACTCGTACCCGTAGAAGACGTTATAATAGTGGTAAAACAGCAATAGAGGACACAGTGCGGCAGCAGTAGCCAGATGATTCAGCAGACCTGCCTCTTTACTGCGTTCTTTTGTGATGCGGCCCTGCTTTAATCCAAGGTCTAGTTCATTCGTTAGTTAACTAGCAACGGGGGTGAGGGATTAATGAATGACCTGAGAAAGAAGGGAGTGAAGGTCAGACATAAAGGGGTCCTGGGAAACATTGAGGTTTGTCATTATTGTCGTCCCCCATGATTCGTGCCGCCAGCTCAGAAGTCAGAGAGCGCGGTTGATCAGTTGGTTTGCGTCACTCGCTAATGACCCCATAGCTTATTTCAGCGTCCCCATAAAACAGACGCCGGCCACCTTTCGGGTCGGTTAAGCAGTGTGGATGTGCCGCAGCTACAGACGCAAGAACAAGAACCGCAACACTACAGAAGAAATAATTTGTAAGACGACGTAATTGCAGGGCCAAAACCGCACGTTTCCATAGTTGCAGCAGCGAAAGCCAAAGCGGGGCTAGCTGTCGTAAAACGGTTAAGTTTTTAAGTGCAAAATATAGTATGTGCTAATTGCGGGCCTTATTGCGGATATACATATGTTCTGAAAGCTCCGTAAACGTTAATGCGGGCTGAAATGGTTTAGTAGGCGGCTTTACCTGCCGTATGGGCTAGTTTTACGTGGTCACGTGGTTAGTGGGGTCATTAATATAGCTAGCTAATATAGCTGACAGCCGCTAATGGCAAATATGGCGAAACAGAGAAGACGAAGGAAAAATGAATGAGATCATCGGTATGACAGCTTTAGGTGAGATTTCACTTTAGTAGCGGCATGCGACTGGAGGAGGCTCAGGGAGAGGACAAGATCAGCAAAAGCACGAAACACTGCTCAACTTAAAACGGACACTTAGCCATTGAACGGCAACATAGCACGCCTACCTATGCTGGGTCGAGTGACTCTGAGCCCGTCGGAGAAACCCAGAGATCGGCCGACGTTGCTACGGTACGCTTTGCACAATGCCTGCACGCACTTTGCGAATGGTGATGGCGGGAACGAATGTTGCCCTTAGAGTCAACTCCTACACCGTTTCAACTGTCCACGTGAGCTATTTATCTCTCTGCCTTCTCTACCTTCTGAAATTCCAAAAACCCTTCAGAAAATCTGTACGGTGCGCCGTAGGGCTACAGCCTGTACACTCAACGTTAGCTGGCCTTGTTTAAAGCGTTTATTTTTGTTTTTCTTTTCTTCTCGTGCTCAATGGAAATCGTACCGTGGCGCAATATAGTATATTATACTTTAATTAATACTTATTCTAGTTCCTCGTACTATAGACTCTATCCTTGGAAGCATTTAGTATTCGCTAAATATGTAATAAAGAAGGATGCATAAAGGTCTGCACTGCCGGCAGTCCTTGAGAGGTATGTGGCCTCGGCTACGCACTTCGCATGACTACGCTACCCACCATTCATTTCTTCCTGAATGCTCATTGTACGACATCATCTGCGTCGCCTATTGTACCTGCAACAACAGAAGTTTTAACTAAGTGCGCAGCTCTAATTAAGAGGGCACAACAAAGCACTACCTTCCACTCATCTGTCCCATCGAATAGCTTCCGTGGGTGAAGCTTGACTCTTTTGCACAATGTTCCATATGCTTGTGAGCATGCAGCCATACGTGTTCATATATATATATATATATATATATATATATGTGTGTGTGAACTCGCAGGTATAATGTGTTTGTCGATAGGATGACTGGGACTTATGCGCAATAGCAGATTTAGTAAAAAATGCTACTACACCTCAACGTTTGCTAGGCAAATTCGGAAACACC
>QVRM01005854.1:0-12500 GCA_003439945.1 Dermanyssus gallinae | reverse complement strand
AGACAGGTGTCGGGCGGCTATTGTCTCTATTCACACAGAGGTAAGAGATCTTCGGCGACTGTCTCTGAATGCCGCAGTGCGTCTTTTTGAGGTTAAGATTGTGTCAATGTTGAGCGTGTTCTTTGCTTGCCGCGGACGGCAAGGAACCGCTTTGTGTACCTCCTAGCGTATTGCGGACCGGCAGTGGAAACAATCAGAGTCAGGTTTAAGTCAACTACTACAGAACCACTCCCGTCCAGAATGATTGTGGCCTCAGCTGAGGTAGCGCAGTTAGATGCGTACCTCGTCAGGGAGCTTTGTGATCAAATGGCGTGCACTATAAATGGCGTGCACTAAAACGTGTACATAAGATACATTGTACATGACTATTATCACTTGGTATATTCAACTCAAGGATTTCACCAATTTGGCGATCAATGTCGTTGCCGGTTCTGCTCGCAGATATGCGCTCAATACCACGCAGCGAGCTGCCAGACGCATCGGCGATCTTTGCACTTTCTAGTCCGGTGGGACGGTCGCTGAAGTGTTCAAATTGAATATAATGACGACTGTATTGTGATTATGTACCATCTTGAAATGCAAAACTGTTGCGAAATAAACAATATGTATGTTACTCCTTTATTATCGGTTCCTTACAAATCTCTGACCCTTGTTTTCTTCACTTTATTGAACCAAACTCAGACAAATAACGCCACCATCGATTGGCCTTTGTATAGCTGATAAATAGCTTTTCTAAGCAAAACAAATCTAAATACCCTATTTGTGTCGGATAAAATATTTAAAGTCAAAGTACTAGAACTTGTCGATCGACCCTCGTATAGCGCTGATGTTTAATTTTAAAAAAATTACTTTTAAGTTTACTGTTATTGCGGTAAAACTGAGAGTTTTGGGTTATGTGTGGAATACAATATCCGGCGACAGCCCTCCTGCCAGGTACAGGTAGCACCCTAGGGCATAGTTTTTGACGACATTCTGATACATTTCGTGTTGCGAATTTTTTGGCAACGACTTTGCAAATACGGCTCAACAGATCTATTCATGGAAACCTCTTAACGCGGTTCTTTACACATTTCCATAAAAAAAGATGTGCAAGCGGTTTAAATCCGGGAATCTTGTCGGCCAGTCGGTGTCTACTTTTGAGGAAATAACGCAGTCCGAACATTTAGTGCGAAGCAACTCGATCGTTGTACCTGCTTGTGACTTGTGGACTCATCTTGTTGAAACTGCATATCGTGCACATCTAATCCGTCTAATTTCCGCCACAAAAAGCCGACTCCTGAGCACGGCGGCAAATCGAAGTCGTCGGGTTCTCTTTCATACTCTTCTGTACAGTGGCAATATTCTCACTTATTCTAACGGTCACATGCAATCCAGGTTGTTTTGTTTTGTTTTAAACAAAGCCTGTAGCCTCAAATCTCTCAATCAAATTTTTTACCGTCGCAATAACTAGGCGCGAGTTTATACTGTAATTGGTGCACGCTTCTCTGGCAACTTCGCGCCAGCGAACAGCCATTTTCGTAAAAGCCATTTATGAAAACACACAATACGATATTGCCCCCATCAAGGAAGAAATATTCAACAGTTTGCTACGTTCCGTTTTCATGTTTGCAACAGAAATGGCAAGGGAATCAAAACGCCAGCGTATATATATATATATATATATATATATATCGCAGTTTTAATATTCACTTTACTGCGGTCGAAGGAAACACTCGGACACAGTGTTGTTTCCTAAGTTTTTATCTTATGTTTCATTTTAACATTTATTCGAACACGAGAGTGGCGGCGAACGCGACTAGCGGCTAGTGTGGCAGTTGAGTCAGGGCATCCTAGTCCGCGTACAGGGGATACGGAACGCGCCAGTTTCGAGAGGCCGTTGAGTACGCGACACTTCATAAATATGCGCATATTCAGAGCAAAAAGACAACAACCATTTTGCTGTACTCGGACGTGTACCCGTGCGGCTGTTCCTACGGGTACTATGAGATCTGCTGCTGCGAATCTTACCACCACCACCGTCATCACCACCACAGGCACAACTGAAGCTAAAGTTGCTCTACCTGTACGAAAACATTTATATAGAGAGACAGTAACAACAACAAGCAGCAGCAGCAGAAGCGACGCGATGAAAACTACACGCGTGCATTTTCAATCTCAAGTCCCTCAAGGGAAGGTTTACGCTAGTTGCCCTTGTTGCTTAGATCTCAGTGGTGATCTGGTAGCAAGAAATACATTTATTCTAAACTAGAGTAACAATCTATCCTAACGATATGAAGAGAGGCTGTTTCTTAAGTGAATATATTGATTACCCCTCTCTCGATTGTCGGCGCTTATGCTCAGGAATATACGTGTGATACTTAATGCGTTTAGCAGCCACTTTACGATCCGCCCAGGGAGTATCTGCGCTAATTGGGAGAATTATGCGTCAAATTTCGTTTAGCAATGACAGCTTCGTGGTCACGGCTGATGAAATGTCATTTAAGTTAGTGTATGGCTTGATTCTGATTATCTTTAGTCCCCCAATATTTATCTGTAAGGACTTTCGTTTACAATTTTTTCGGAAAATTAAGACCCAATAAGATCTTCTGCCCACAGTCCACGCTAGACAGTTTCCCTCTGCTCATAAAGTGGTTATTGGTTGATGGCGCAAGCGCTCCTTAATATCAATTTGCAACAGTTTCTAACGCTCACAATCAGATGAAAGTGAGCCTCGTCCAAGAAAACTATTTTTTTAGGCAACGTTGGAGTTCTCCCTGTGTTCTGTTTAAACCACATCACGAAATCACGGGTTTGAGCTTCTATATATATCATAATATTACAACTGTGTTTATATAACATAGTATTGCATGTATATAAGTGAAGTTCTTTATTTGTTAAGTGTTTTTGCTTATCACTTTTACAGTTTGCTTTCACTAGGCATCGGAAGGTGTTCCGCAGAGCGGCAAAGTCATCGTTGAAAGGCAATGACGCCATTTGACAACCAAATACCTCCTTGAACATTACGTGGGCAGTGGGTGGCTAAACCGTCAAGGGTACCGTGTCGACAGCAATGATCAGCGCGACAAAATGAAGGCCGAAGATTTCTCGGTAGTTAGCGCAACACTACTAATAAGGTCGTTTTCGTTCACGGAGCCCTTTCAGCTGCATCAATGGGCGCCCTGAGGTCATCATCACAGGAGTGGAGTGGCTTCGCACATACGGATGTGACATGTCATCCGCCTCTGTAGAAGCAAGGCGACTTACACACTGTTCTTTCTATCCTAATTTTTTCCCAATTACATTTCTAGTCACAGTCGTAGTCATAGATGGTAAATTGGAAATCGCCTGATAAACAAGTGTGTAGTTTAGCTTAACTATTGCAGTTTTACATACACGTTCTGCTAAAGTTTAAACAGATTAAATAAGCCACAAAAATTGTTTTCTAAAAAAATTAGAACGCCTTATTTATAGAGGCTCTAAAAAGATACCTACTTAAAATGCTAGTTAAAATATAGAAACGTATGTACCAAACGACATTAGACAAAATTCGTTTTGTGAGAATCATACTTACGTATTTTCCAATCATTGAGCGGTCGTTACACGTAATGTGTACATCTGCCACTTAGATTTCATCCTACTCTCTATGTGCATGCGCTACAGATGCACTTGTCAGTGAGGTGTTTATTGTTCACCGTATATTCAGTCACGTTCTCATTGGAGCATTGTTTATTGTTCCCATTGACCTGTTTCCTGCTCGACCCAATTGAATTCTCTATCAACTCTAACTAAGTACCGCCCGTCTATGGTTATTTTCTGTTATCGACCTTCTACGTCGACAACACTTAAACGTAATTTCTTCTAGTCGGCTTTGCGTGCTCTCCTACTCTCTCTCTCTCTCTATTTTTTGCGTGCGGCTCTGCGTACAAGCCCACTTTTCATATCTGCGCTGACGGGTACACTCCTCGGGGGTACACTTCTCGGGGGGTACACTACCACTATTCGGCGTCAGCCCCGACGTACCCTTCGTATCCGTACGCGCGCCCTGTGTACGACGAGGTGTACATGATAGACCGGCTGACGTACGTATGTATGCAGCTGTCAGCAGCAGACGAGGCTCCTGTCCAATGATTAAACGCCTCGTCCTAACTCGTTTGCTGTACAACCAGTGAGTCGGCCGCCGCCCCCGCTGCTGCACGACTCGTCGCCCAATTCCCAGCCTGCCTGTTCTCCAGCGCCAACCCCCTGAAAAGCCCCCAAAGCAACCCCCGACAATCTATCGTCACTAGTCGTCATACTCGTCATCATCCTTTTTCCTTCTCCTCCTCCCGCTTCATCTCCTTCTTTATCTCCTGCTCTCATCCTGCTCGTTCTCCCAGCGGCAAAGTTGTGCTGTTCTGGTGAAGGACAACAAGCCTATCGTTGTACGGCTGCTGTAGCCCAGCGATATAGCAATGCATAGTCATACCGTACAGTATAAGAGCGTAGCGCAGAAGCTCCCCCGCGGCGCGAGCGGTGGACGGGACGTGTTCTTAGCGGGGAACAGATGATGAGGATGTAGAGGAGTAGTTGTAAAGACCACACATGCGGGAAATGTAGTAGATTAGTAGTATAGCATAAGACCGTCGCGCAGGGGCGGCTTTTCCACGGTGCCGGCAGTGGGGCAGGGACGTGTTCTTACCGGAGAACGTTAGAGGAGGAAGAGGTATAGTTGTAGTACAAAGGAGTGTTGAAGGGACAACGGCGAGGCGTAGATAGGACACTAACGCAGTGCGCAGAGGAGACCTGGATGCTGTAAAGGCTCCACAAGTGCAAACTGTGATAGTAGTAGTAGCAGTAGTAGTAAGAAATTTTTTTTAGTAGTCAAAGCAATGACGAAGGTAAGACTAGTTTGGCGATGCAGCAAAAAGGAGTTTCGAGTTGATAATATCATGCCCTTTTCTCTCAAAGTGAAAGCTTGCAGGTAGAACGCTTGGAAGTCTATAGCTAAATGAGTCTACCTGAAGCAACCATGGAAGGCTGTATAGCCTGCGAGCAAGGGTAAAAGGGAACACATAAAGATAAAGAGAGCGCGTGCGAGAGAGAGACAAATCGTCGGCCATATACCAGTGTGTGCGCTCAGGCCGAACCTCCTAGATATTCTCATTGTACCGACACGACCACTTGCGGCTGATGGCGCCACGTAACAAACGTGAAAGCAGCCTTGTGCAGGAAAACCCGTTCTACTCCAACAGTAGGCGGATGATTGTTTTTGAGAAAAACGTTTGAGTGTCGCATATGCTGTGCGAAAATCGCTAACATAAGCTAGACATATTACCGACCAGTACAATTACACTCGATATGTGCATAGCTTTCAAAGAAGACCGAAACGTAGATTTTACTATGTGTAACTGTACAGACGGGCCTGCTTTTCGCTCAGAGAAGTGGAAATGTGCCTTTGAAAGCAACCGACCATTAATGTGCAGGGTAACATGGCACAATTATCACCATTACATGTGCCTCAAGGGTGAACGTTAAGCATGGTTATGCCGTTCTTGATCGGTTGCGGAGAGAGGGACATGACTGGTTTTTAGTGGGTTAGAGCCCCACACTACCGGCCCACACTTGCAGACGAGTTCCCTGCGGTGGTGTCCGCGAGCGCGTACCGCATTTTCCAGTTAGTCCTTAAAAAAAGGGTGAACGTTATGATATTAACGACTGTGTGTATGCAAGTTTTGTGGTGAGTGCAACATCTGTCGCTATCACGTTCTAATGTTCGGCAATAAACTCAAACTCATTTCAGGCGCGTGTGTTATAATTTCGTAACAAACCATGTATGTCAATCCAATCCTACTAGCAACAACTATGGTGAATAAAATATGATGATAAACAAAAATCTTTAACAAACGAGGAACAGTGTGAGCACGAGTTAACTGCTGAGCTAAGACTGCTTGCTTTGCGATTTGTGTCAGACGTTCCGCACACTAATTAGGTAGTTGCGCAAATGTTTAGGCGATTGTGCGTACATATATATATATATATATACCGGATTGGACATGTGCCTTTCGCTCTAGTGGAGTAACTTATCTATACTTGCAATAGGCTTGACATAGCCTCAACTAAGAAACAAAGATCATGATACGTCTACACATTAATGAGAAGCATTTTGCCTCACAAAACATAAACAAGTTGTCATGCAGTCATCTTAGCACTGCGTTACAACAAAAAATAACGTTCCCAGGTCTATAAAGTGCTCTTTGGTACGGTACCGGCTCTTTGGTACGGTAGCCTCTATTCGAAAGTCCTCATTCATATCCTTTATGCTGTAGCTGCACTACAGCTGTTGCAAATTGCTTTTTTACTGTTTTATATATTCGTATGTATATTTTTATATTCGCTCATTTTTTATATTCATGTACAAAAACACACTAAAAACGTGCTCACTCGAGGACGCGCAATGTTTAGAAATTTTGTATTAAACATAAGGCGATATGTATTGTAGGTGACTATTTAAAACGAAGGGAATGTTCCTGTACCTATTTAAAATGAGATATTTACAATTTTGCGAGTGGATACATCGATTATATGACGCTAATTAAATTATTTTGGTGAGACCCCTATTAGTCAAGACCTATTTTCTTAATCTTGCCATTTTATCATTATATTCATTATACTAATGTTGAGTAATGTTATTCGAGGGAGGCAGTGCAGTGATCTCTTCGCAAGGGCCAGGTAGGCAGACGCATGACACTTCGTACCACACTGGGAGCACAGTCGACAGATGAGAGTGTACTCCTCGTAGAAGCTCGAGTTTGAACAGACCAGGTGATGATAGCCATCAACTATGTATCTGTATAGACGTGGCGATTGTCACATGCAAGGTCAGACCAGAGGTGAGATGCACTGAAAATATCCAGGTCTCCAACCTTTCGTCGGACTTGACTATCGTACATTTTGGTGTGCCGATAACTTACTGCTTTGCAAATCGCACTCAAACAAGTCAAACAACGTTCAACATGTACAGAGCACACGCATATATAAAGATAAAAACAGAGGTCAAGAAAAAGTAATTAAACGTAAACGCGCTTTGCTCAAAATTATTATTTTATGTAATCTATTTTGGCTGCCAACGATTATTTCGTTATGTGTGATATATATATGCATATACATATATACAGGTGGTCAACATGTTTCGTAAAATGAGCGCTTCAGAATTCGAATTTTGCGCGCTTCACCGCTATTGGAACGCCTTTTCGACTCCTAGCAGTCATATATTGGCCGTTGCATTTGTTCGATGTTTCCGTGCACGTATCGGCGTGATTTAAAAATGAGAAAAAGAATTCGAGTATCAAGCATTTATTTCAGTTGATGCGACCCAGTGAAAACTAGTCACCGAGGTATACTCGCGCCATGTTTGCCCTGTTCCACGGTTAATGGTTAAATCGCAGAGCACCGAGGATAAACTAGTTCAGACGCCAAAACGCACTGATAGGAAACGTAGAAAAAGTGCGGAAAGTCGTGCCGCAGATAAGCGAGTGGTGAAATTAGGGAGATAGCGGAGGCCTTGGGGATCAGTTTGGGTAGTGTGCATTTCATCCTGCACGAGAACTTGAAGATGAAAAAGCTCAGAGCGAAATTGGTACCGCATTTGCTCAACCAAGGCCGAAAAGACGCGCGTGTTTCCGCTTCACAGCGAAATTTGGCCAAGATGTCGAAAAATCCGTCGGATTTTTGGCGAAGATTTGTGACCGTCGATGAAAGCTGGGGTCATCACTACACTCCCGAAGCCCAAGAAGCATCTCGCCAATGGTGTGCACCTGGTGAAGGACTTCCGAAGAGGGTGCGGACAACGGCATCTGCCGGAAAGATGATGGCTACGGTTTTTTTGGGACCAACGTGAAATAATTCTGGTCGACTACCTTGAGAGCGGTAAAACGATCACGGGAGAATATTATGCAAGACTGTTGGACTGCCTGAAGCAAGAAATCATCGTGAAACGGCCCGCTTTGCAGAAGAATTTTGTCCTGTTTCACCAGGACAATGCTCCGGCACACAAGTCGCGGCAAGCATGGGCAAAACTGGCCCAACTGAGGTTCGAACTTATTGAACAACCTTCCTATTCTCCAGACCTGCCCCCCTCTGGTTATTTCCTCTTCGGACATTTGAAGAATAGTTTCGGTGGAAAGCGTTCTTCCAGCAATGAAGAGGTTAAGGCTGCTGTCAATGCCTATTTTCAGTCTAAGGACGCGGAATTCTACTCAAGAGGTATACATGCTCTGAAATATCGGTGGGAAAAGTGTATTGAGCTTCTCGGGGAGTATATCGAATAAGAAAAACTTAAAAACAAGATTTAGAAAATTATTGGTTTTCATTTCAAGAACTTGTTGAACTACCTGTATATATATATATATATATATATATATATATATAGAGAGAGAGAGAGAAAGAAAGAGATTTGATTAAATCATTTATATATATACACATTAATCAGAAATTAAAAATTGGCCCCAAGCAGATGCGTAAACTCAAGGCATTAGATCCAGGCTTGAGCTAGTGCAACTGGTCAGGGTTTCTCTCACATCTAATTACATTCTTGCATGCCCTCCTATCTTCTGTGGCAAGCACTAATCGTCTCCCAACATATCTAAGCTATTTCTTTGATGACCTCCCCCCCCCTCACACCTCCAATGTCTCAAGCATACGTGGTGAGAACGAGTGGGGGTGATCGAGGCTTGAATATCTTCTATGCTTGGCTGCTTCCGCTAGGGTTACCGTATGCCCAGCGCGAGCCGCGCCTGTGCCGACCATTTAAAGGCCCACAGAGGTCCAGGTACGGTCGCAGCCCATATTAGCAATTAGACCCACTCAAGATAGGTTATGCCATCAGGTCTCCTCCCATCGTCTCTGACTAAACTGGGAGACTCCAACATACGAGTAGTCTGTCGATTGTGAGGTCTAAATACCCCGTTCAACACTAAGTGGCGTGCAATTCTACTTAAACTCTGGGAACAGGTGAGTCCGTTTTGACTCAGAGAGTTAACATCGTCACTCCATCTGCACTGGTGAGTGGATACTAGCTCTAATTTAAATTCCAACTTGACTAATATTCGTGTAAACTCGTCTCCTGTAGGGTACCCAGTTAAGGGCTCTGGAGGACGGCCAGCAGTACACCTGCACCAGGCGATGGCCTGTGACATCTCTTTGTCAGCGGCCTAAATTAGAGAGTTCTTTATAAAATGCAATAGCGTCACCCTGAATCCGTTCCAGCGTAGACCAGAAGTTTGCGACCGCTTGAGGGTCCAGGATAGACTCAACGCCGCTGATCGTCGAGGTCAAGGACACAATGTCTGCTGCGACTGCAATAGACACTGCCTTGGGAAGGCTCAGTCCGCTTCTGTTTACCGGGAAGCTTGAATTAGGACGTTGTCTTGCAACCGCAGGTTAGGTATATATTTTAATGCAAGCCTAACCTTAAGTTAGGTTTGTCTAAGTGAGTCGAGAAGGCTGAGCAGCTTTTTTTTCTTAAAGAAGTAGTTCAGTCTGAATGCCGGGAAGCATAAACGAAGACGGTACAACCCCCGTTAAAGACCCGGTTGTAAAATACAATTAAAACCAACCTCTATTTTTTCAATCTACATTGTTCGATTGTCGAACCGCGAAGACGACAAGAAAACAGGCAGATTCAGGTTGTCGCCTGCTGCGCGGCAATTCAGAAGTAGATTCCGGATAATGGAAATGCCAATTGCGCCTGAACTGACAATATGAACTTCAAACTTTGTCGCGTTCAGCTCCAAACCACTGTATGTTGGGTAACTTAATATCATCTCTTCGCAGATTATGCTAATGTCCGCTACCTCCACTGACCCGTCGTCTAAATATCAAAGGTTGAGTAGGCTCTCAAGCGAGTTGACCAAGTCTTCAACGGCGACTCAAAACAGAGGCTGGGGGAGGGGGTCCTCCGCACAGGCCCAACAGCTCGGTCCGTAATATCTCTAGAGTCCGTCAATTTTGCCGCGACTTCACGTCTTACAGCTGAACAAGCGCTAGGTCTTAAATGAACCGTTATTTTTCTTCAGCACCGGCACTCGAACTCATTGAAGATGATTCGACCGCACAGCGAACACTTATTTTTGACCTACGCAGAAGAAGGTGAAAGTTGTGAAGGTGAGGAGACGGTCTATTCATGTCCGGTCGGGGAGAGGGGAGATGTATTCGATACAGCTCGCGTGATTAATGCATTCGGCTCAACTCCAGAGCCGTTTCTGTGAGCCGAACGTTGCGCCGGAACTCCACCAAGGTATTTCTTCTGACCACTGTAGTGTCATCTGACGTACATCAGTGCAGCTTATCGGTAACCTTAACATGAATCGAGCGAACAAAAAACTCCCAAGCCAGACGGGGCCGCCGTTGTCCAGGACATCCCTTAGGCAGACCTATGACAGGATATCCGCCACTAACTGCCTGACCACTTTGAAAAGGATGCACACCAGCCTCCGCCTTTCAATGAAGGCATAAATATGCTCCGTAAAGTCGACATTGGACTCCTTATTCATGGCCTCGTTATAGATAGGTATGGTGCCTGTGGCCCCATGTTTGACCGCGGCATGTCTAGGGAGGCCACGCAAAGGTCCGGCTACGTAGGTGACAGGCAAGCCTGTTGGTTCGCAAGAGGTCCAGTGTAGTCACGAGGATAAGCCCGAAAGTAAGGCGGCACCTTCTAAAGGATCCGACGAAGTGGCTTATGTAGGTTTTGCTACCGTCATGCAACCGTTGTGATCACCCTTTATTATGATTGCCTAAGGCCGCTAGCAGCGGGCAAAGGCTCCACAATAGTTGTTTAAGGCCAGAAAGGCGTTTGTGATTAACTTTACAATTTTCGATAGCCAAGACTTTATAGATATCAAGTTTCGGAGCGACCCGAATGACCCGTGAGTTACAGGCTTGCGAGATCCCTGGAGACGACTGCGTGTGATCCTCATTTGTGGCTTGGCCTGCGGACGTTGTATGGACCCTACTCTTGGCCAGGGCAGTAAATTTTTTAAATAAAAAAATATTAAGGTTACATTAATAGCAATGCCGCGCACCACCGAGGCATAAGTCGACCCCTTTAAGGAGAAGAAGTTGGGCCAACGACACGTATATACACTTACAGAAACGAGTATATAGAAAACGTTTTCCTTTACAAGCGACAGGTATGGTGTTCTAGCCAGGATATATAGAGATAACCAGGTAGACGCACTACAGATACGATGGTAAGTTCGTCACATATGAGTATGTGTATCTTTGACGAGTCGCTAGAAACAAAGCTTAACGAGTAACCAATTACATGTGCGTTTGCAAACCAACCTACCTCCCCATTTCTTACACCACTTTGGCATTGGGCTGTATAAGTAATGAGTACGAAGCGATGCCTCGTGTAGGCGCAGACTAACAAGGTCTCACCTAACGAGCGTTGTCCGCTGTTCAATGCCATATTGTTGCTTGTATGCTAATGCCACTCGCACTGCCACCCCCACGTCCACTACCCCACCCCCCCTCTCCCCCAACAGAACTACTGTTAATGCTACACTGTAGCAATGACGTTAACAACAACAACAGCAGCAGCAGCAAAAGCACCACCGAGCTACTACAACTACTCAACCACGGTGAGTGATGTTTGATTGTCTCTCTAACAGAGGAGCTTTGGCGGAACTTTCTCCTGTCCTCGTGAGATAACGAATCCCCCCCCCCCCACCCTCTGTGTGCAGCGACCGTCGTTTGCCTGCTGCGTCGGTGTCGCCAGCGCTATACGTACTCACAGGCACACATATGTACGCATGCCCACTCGCCCGCCCTCCCACATACCTTCGCATATGCATATGTATGCTCACCCATATACATATATATATACTAATGCACATAAGTACACTGTGTCTGACACAGGAAAACACGCACTGCCATTGTCTGTGCAGGCACCAATAACATTATTTTTAATTTTTTCGTTTACCCCCCACAGGTATACGTTAATAGACGATAATTTTCATGAAGGGGCGCGCTTTAGGGGGCTACTGTTGTTGTTGTTTTTTGCTTCTGCCGCTAACCTTGATTGGGCAGCCGCGTGCGTTGGCGGTGATCGGTGGAGAGATAGGTGCTTAACAACTACAACAATAACAACAACAACAACAACAACAACAACAACGATAAGAATAACAGCGACGACGACGGCAACGACAACAACGACAACAACACCAACAACAACAACGACATTACCACCAGTAGTAGCAGCACGAATAACGGCAGCCGTAGCAGCCGGCTAAGTCGATTCTAATGAGGTTTCGTTTGCCGTGCTTGGTATTCGGTCGTCGACACATCCTTACTTAAGCCGGCAGGCAGTACGTCGGCCCATCAGTGCGCCACTCTATGCTCGCTAATCCTGAAACTGTTTGCTCCTGCTACTACTACTACTACTACTACGACGGTGGTCCTGTTGACGCGGCTAGGACGCCGACGTCGAGGACAAGGCCGGCGGCCAGGACAGAAGCCGGTCGCAGGACCAGGAGCAGCAG
>QVRM01005853.1:0-53022 GCA_003439945.1 Dermanyssus gallinae | reverse complement strand
CGTGTGTGCCTGCCTCCAGCGTTGCGAATGGACAATACCGAGAGCGGCAGCAGCGACACGGGCGGCCGAAGACAAGGAATTCGCCTGCCTAACGTGGTGGCCCGTTTTGCCAGCGCATATGGTAGCCGCTTTGCGCTTGGTTGGTCTGTTTTGTCCTGGTCGCGGGCGGCGGCTGCGGCGTCGGTTGGTCGGTCGTCAATTGGACCAAGCCGGGGCAACCTCCGCAGCGAAACAACGACAAATGTACACGTTACCTCCACGCCAAGCTCAACTCTGCATCTCCCCTTCCCTCTGTCTGTATCGCTCTGTCTGTCGCTTCCCGCTCTGTCGCCTATTTATTCCTCCTCCTTCCTGCAAATCATATCTCCTTACCTACGGCTTCTCTCTGCTCGCCGCTCCTAACCGCCTTGCAGGGGCGTCACATCTCCTTCCGCTCGCCGCTCCTGACCACCCCACAGGGCGTTAGATCCCCTTTCACGGGCCGCTTCTGGTCGCCTCACAGGCGCTTTAGATCTCCTTTCGCGGGCCGCGCTTCTGGCGGCATCGCAGGGGCATCAGGTATTCTCGCCCTCGCCCCCCCTCGCATCACCCCTCAGCCTAACTTCTAACTCTCTCCATCGTCGAACGACCCGTTGTACGACGTCCGCCCCTGTCGCCGCCTCTGCTGCTACGAGCATCACTCTTATGAACATCATTATCATCAGCATAATCTAAAAGCCACGCGGCCACCAACTACCAACAATGAAGAAGAAGACTACGGTGGCGGTGATGTAGGTGAAGGCCAACATCGGGGCAACCGACACTTGAGCTGCTCGTCTGGGACTTGCATACGACTGTCTTTATTACCATGGCTGCTGTTGCTGCTGCTGTACAATTACTATTACAACTACAACTTCTATGACCAACCAGTACCATTGATACTACTACTACGAGGATGACTACATTGTAAAGCTGACGATTGCATAGCGCATTCATACTTAATTTTTCCTTCCGGCAGCCACCCTCGTTTGCCAAGCACGAATCGCACTACCGCTCTCCTTCTCTAATTGTGCTCTCTTGCCGATCTTCTGCTTTCTCCCTTTCCTCTTACTCTGTGTCTCTCTCTATTCGTTCGCCCCCACTCTCTCTGCCCTCTCTCTTTTATCTTCCTCTCTCTTTAGTCGCCCGCCCCCGCTTGCTGGCCTTGCGCGGACGATGTCTCTGTAATACGTGTCGAGTTCGTTAAGTCGGTTCGTTGCATTTAGCATGCAAGACTAACGCAGCGTGAACGGGGGGGGTTGGGCGGGACTGGGTGGAGGGGGGGGGGGGTTAACGAGCGCTACGGCCGCCAAATTTAAACGAGCATCGCACACGACACGACGCAAGAAGGGGCAGGACACTACCGTTAAAGCCGATTCGACCCAGGTCAACCGTACGGGGACGGGTGGGTCTGTATTGCGTGTGTATGTTTGTGTGTGAGAGGGGGGGGAATGTGTATTTTACGTAGGTTAGCACGTGGTAGGATGTACATATATTTAAAGGTGTGTGATAGGGCCTATTCTCGTATCGCGGGAGACGATGTAGATCCATGAATGCATGTGCGGCTACTCCGCCGAGCGGTCCGTTATGACGGCCGCGCTGCTGGCGCGGATGATGACGATGATCGTAATGGTGATGATGAAAATGATGATATACCTCACGTACGTATCTTGCAGAGACCACTACGCCTAGATTGCCAGATGCCAGGCGCCACGGGTATGAATAGATTAATGCATACAGATTAGCCATCTTTCTCTATTTCCTGTCTCAATAACCTCTTTTGCTCTCCGCCCTCGCTTTGCCGATCGTTTGAAACAGGTATTCTTTCGGCAGAAGGTCACCATTCCAACCCAACGGTCCACATTTCCATCTGCACAATCGATCGTCGCATGACGTGGGCATCGATGGACATCTGGACAGAGTCCGACGAAGCTCTGCTAATTGGAAACGGTCGACTATGAGCACGCTGCAAGCAAGTACGACAATTAGCTGTTGAGCCTCAATAACCGCTGCTCTACGATCGCATACAACAGCGACCAATTTGTGTCTGAGGATTATATTACGGTTGTTATGATTTTGTGGTTTTAAACGCTACTGGAATAGTAAAATTAAAATGAGAACGGGAATACTTACAGGCATTCCCCTCGGCATCATTCCTATCTAAACGACTGTTTGAAAATTTCACGGCTCGAAAAAGCTACTTCTTAGCTTTATTTTTGAATGCATGTAGAGCTCTTGCATCGCGGGCTGAGAACATAGGGCCTCGGCATTAGAACATTGTGTTCTGTCATAAAGTGGTGAGATTACGGGCTTATATCCCTTCAGATGTTCCGACTTGGAACTGTTTTAAGTACTAGTCGAGCACTGATACCCCACAGGGAGGCTTTGCTCGGACCATTTATAGATGTTTGTTGTAGCATTGTAAGCAAACGGCACCTCAGCGCGTCGAGTTTAATAGCTGAATTCATTGTACTACTGTCATATACGTGTTTTTCCTACGCTGCAATACTGCAGTTTAGAAAATATTCTGCAGATGGACGGGCATCTTCTCAGTTGTGCGTGGTCAGAAATTGAGGCAACCATACGGCGTTTAGAAGCTATAAGATCCGCTAGAAGAGACACCTTCTAGTCATTTTGTAGTGGGATACCGAGCGCCAAGCTGACTTGACTATATCTAGCGGGGTATTGGTTCATTTTTATATAGTGATGACGGGCGCTAATTAAAAAGAGCGCGCGGACTTTAAACAACAATATTTGTTTTGGGAACATTTAAGCGTAGGCGAAGCGCAGCAAATGCTGTCCATGTCTTCTACAATATTTCATTTACTCTACAGGACGTCGTCACTCTGTGAGTTCTTTGATGCTTAGCTAGTATGGACTATGGACTGGAGTGATCTGCAAAATAAACAAATCTAACTTTAAAAAACACGCTGTTGGTGGCACATAAAATAACACTGATGTTCAAATGGAAACAAAATGGCCTAAGGCTGAGCCTCGAGGTACTCCAATATTTACTTTTTGCTTTTTTTTTAAAGTTTAAGACCACAATCATTACTTGAGGCTTCTGACCCACACATACAAAACAAATCAGATACTGTTATATATATATATATATATATATATATATATATATACGCAGCTGACGCAGAACCTCCATAAAATGCCATGTGGAGCAAAATCAATTTTCACAACCGCATTGCCACTAGCAGTGCTATGGCGAATAACTCAACTATATAATTAGGCCCTAATTGAGTCGGGACGCGGGCGCAAAGCCATCATACTGCGTATCTGCGGGAAAGCAATAGTTTTAAAGTGTTAACATTGGCTGTTCTGTTGGCTATTCAACTGTTGGCGGTTCAAAGACGAGGACTTTATCTTCCTCACGGCAGACGTGGCGCCGTTTTGCAGTTACTGATTTGCAGCACCCGCTTGCACACACAAGTGTCTCTTTTCAATGCAAATCTTGTCACCTAGCAGACAAACACGCCTCATGCAATGCATTCCAGCGCATAATGTTGTCAATGTCCGGGTCAATGTCAATGAATTCTACTACCGGAACTTTTGGTTTGTTCTGTACTAAATTAGGTAGTCGGATCTATCCGTAAGGAGGAAAACGGAGCAAGCACGAGATCATTGCGCCTCTATTGCTTGCCTTGCCAAAAAATCTATCGATCCGACTCAGCCATACCCGGCCAGAACAGAATTGCGAGGTAAGTTCGGCCACTAAGTATCGATGCGCAACGGCAGTCCTTGATCCGTGCCGGATGCCTATTTCCACAGGCGCGTCCATGAGGAAGCCTCCGTGGACTAAATGTAGACCGCGATCCGACGCCGTGCGATACAGGCGCTGTTTATACGCATACAATAAAATCAACTAACTACTCCGCGTTGTAGCTTCTTTTGAGGCGGCCACTCTCGTCGCCGTCGTCAGCGTTGTCGATATCGAACTACAGCCTAAGGATTGGGGGGGGGGGGGAGGGAAGGGGTAGAGAGCGCGCAGTTCCTAGAGTTTAGGGTTATTTATGTTTGTTAAATTATTTAAAAAAATTAAGTTTCATATATGGTCGGTGGCACGTTCCGTACGTAGGCCCCCTATCTGGCCTGGTCGTCGACAGGTGTGTTGGCCGGACAATAGACGACAAACAGACTACCGCCCCAGAAACCTCCCCCAGGCAATGCAACCCCACCTGTCGGTCAACCCCACCGTGGCGGCTTCACAGCGAGCGAAATCAGCAACAGTGGATGCCATCTAATAAGAATAGATGGCGCCCGGCTGGCATTACGAATGCGGGTTCAAGGACGACCGATCCCCCCCCCCCCCCCGTTTCTCTCGTGCCCGGCTCGAGCAAGAAAGAGACGAGGGGGAAAATAGAACAAGGAAAGAAAAAAATGGTAGCTCGCAAACGTATTTAGTAGTTACTATTGCGTTAGTTTCATCAAGCAGCATTCCGCTGTTGCTGTCGTTAGCTGCAGTAGCAGCGACAGCTAACAACAGCCCGTTCATTACCGTCAGTATCTATACGGCGTCCTCTCACAAGTATGCAGAAAGTCGGAAAGGCCACTGCACAATGGCCCGTCGTCAGTCGCAGATAGTGGTGGGCAGCATCGGTTTGCAGAAACACCTGACAACAAGATGGACCGAAGCAGCAACAAAACCAAGAACGGCCGCAGCAAAAAGCATCAACAATAGCAATATCACCAAAATTTGCAACAACAACAACAGTAATGACAAACATTTCAACAACAGCACGTTGTAAAGCGATTTTAAGTCGTGTCGTTTATAGAGCATTTAGCTCCGTTAACTTGAGGCAACCCCGCAAAGCCGGCATAATAGCTCAGTACAGTCAGCATTTACTGATTGCAACTTTTTTTCGTTTCCCAAGTATGAACTATATATTATCGCTGTCGGTAATTACATGGTCTGTACTCAATCTTTGTCGTGTAATTGATTTAATAAAAAAATATAGTCCATACGTCTAGGGTACGCTTTCTTCACCAGATAAGTGTTGTAGCAGGGTACCGTTCAACCAGACGATTTACAATCAACGAAGGAGAACAAATGATACTTTTATTTATAATAGGCTGCGGTTCTACGCAAAGCAACACGCCAATTTTGTACAAACGATGTGTTAGCTGCCTACGCCAACACGGCCGGCGCACTAGCCCTCTAAACCACGCCGCCGCTTATATACCTATGTTTCTCTCTCTCTCTCTCTCTCTCTCTATATATATATATATATATATATATATATATATATATATATATATATATATATATATATAGATGTATGTATATATATATATATATATACTTATTGTAAGTTAGACAGCTCATTCAGTGGTGGTCCAGGACATTCCATCGTTGTTTTTGCTGTTGTTCTTATTATCACTGCAACAGCAGCTTGTGTACCGCGCACGATCTCAAAGTCATTCCTCATTTTCAGCTGCCAATTAGTCTACGAGTTGAGTGAAGCTCATTTTGACACCACAACAGCATGAGCGATTGAGCGAGCACATTTATAATACTGTTGCAATAAGCTCTCACGCAGGCCTCCTAACATCGGCGGTCAATAAACACAATATACACGCCCGGCTTTATTAACGCTTTAAGCAGCCCGACCAAGTGGTGGATGCGCTTCATACTGTCGTGTCTATACTATACATAAGGCTATAAAATATGATTTTATGTAAAATATATATATATATATATATATATATATATATATATATATATATATATATATATATATCCTGTGTAGATATAGCATCGTAGCAAACATATCATCCTGTATAGATATTTAGTGTAGTACGTTGGCAGTCACAGGCTTGAGCAACTCTAGTAGGTCGTGCTGTCTAAACAAGTCTCATCGGAAACCCATCAGCCACCAACATCACCGTATAATGTCAATCGACCTATGCCAATCGCTACGATGCGTTGAATCGATGTGCAATAAAAACGCCAACAATAATCATCACACGCGGCCTTGTGCATATAAGCCTGTCTCCTCTATAGGCAAGGCGAATAATTACGATCCCCCCCCCCCTCCACCTCCGAGGTCTGTGAAGTATCCAGGGTCTTATTGTCGGCCGTATTCATCATCGTAAAAAATGACAGCACTTAATTTAGCTATCTACACTCGCATATATATATATATATATATATATATATATATATATATATATATATATATATATATATATATATATATACAGTTATTACTTTTACTATTTATTCGAGACTACACTATCGACAAATGTATGCACCTAAAATTTAATTTAATAGGGACTCTAAAGTAAATAAGTACACGTGCAATATATTGAACTCTGTGTCGCTTTTTATGCCCTGCTGATATGCGAAAATACCCATGAATTTGCGAAATGTTAGCCTTACAGCAAATACTATGCAATGTTGGACCTTCACTAATACTCACCCCATAAAGTAAAGTTCGAACTAATAAAGGTAATAGACTTGCATAGGTTGTTCGTACTATTAACTGTATTACGTACGGCAGATAGGTTGCGTCAAAATGTCTGACAGGCTATTCTCATTAATCTAGCCTCATTGCTAAAGTGAGGTAAGCTGAAGCGAAGACGTAGTTGTGTGAGGTTAGCCGGTTTCTTAGGAGTGAAGAAGTTCTCTCTGCCAATAGCAATTGAGCCACAGAACAAATCGTCATTGTCGAGCGTTAAGGTCCTTTCGAGCACTGACGGTCCAGACCGAGGCACTTGGCAGGGCTAGCCTTTGGAAATCGATTGGCACACTGTGGACCTAGTGCAGCACTACGTGGTTAAGTACCGGGACGCAATTTCAAAGTTGACTTTGCAGACACAATGTGGGACTGCTTGTTTCTCCCACTGAATATATATATATAGGACATATCCCGAAGCGGCTATAATCCGATCATTATTGGCTCCACTTTGGCGCGCAATTCTTTTGTGGCCGACAAACATTATCTGTTCTTACTTGTCGGAAGAGAGAAAGCCGTAAGTACTAGCTTAGGACGATGACGCAAGATCGAAAAGACACGGGCATCAAACAAGAAGCGAAATTATGAAAACCTTAAGTGTAGACAGGTATGTGACGTTATTCTCTCACTCTCTCTCTCTCTCTCTCTCTGTCCCTCCCTTTATGTACATATATATTTATATGTATCTCTCTCCCTTCTCTCTCTCCTTGTGGCTAGCCTTTCGTCGCCTTCATCGTTCGTAATGGCTTAAGCTCAATAGAGCCGTTGTGTGTGATTGCCGCCCGTCTCTAGATGCGCGTCTTTCCCACATACGCTCGGCGCCGACCTCACAAAAAGAGGTCCCCAGAGATCGTGCCAAGTCGTCTCGTGGCTGCCGCGACGACAGCGGACACGGCGATGACGGCGAGATATATATATACATACATACATGTATATATATATATATATATATATATATATATAGCTCTACAGACCTATCCAGTGTATATATATATATATATATATATATATATATAATCATTATTTATTTATGTGTATTAAGATATACATTTGTGATGTAAGGACATGTGCACAGCCCGCTCGGGGCTTAACTCAAGGCGTTAGGTCCAGGCTTGGGCTGGTCCACCTAGCCAGGGTGCCTCTCACCGAAGCGGCATTCCCTCTCTGAACATCCAATGACAGACGTTGCAGTAAATATTCGCCCGCCCTCTTGTCTCCTGTAGCCAGCACCAATCTTCTCCCGACATCGTTGAGCAGTTTCTTCGTGAGCAGCCCGGGCCCCCCCAATGTCTCGAACGCAAGGGGTGAGAACAAGTGTGGGTAAGCAATACTTGAATACTTTCTGCACTTCGCTGCTTCCGCTAGAGATACCGCGTGTCCAGGGCGGGATGCGCCCGTACCGACCATTGAAGGGGCTAAAGAGTCGGTTACGGTCGCATCCCACACCAGCATTTGGCCCCGCTCAAAGGGAGTCAGGGTCATTCCGTCAGGTCTCCTTCCATCGTCTCTGACTAAGCCGGGAGGCTCTAAAATGCATGGGTAGCCCGCCGACCGCAGCCCTCTGCTAAATGTTTTATTCAAGGCTGAGTGGCGCGCAATTCTGCCTGAACTCTGCGGACAGGAAAGTCCATGGTGACCTAGGGAGTCGACCTCATCACCGCACCTGCACTGGTGTGGGGAGACTAGGTCTACTCCTAACCTCAACCCGACTAGTATTCGTGTAGACTCGTCATCCAGGAGGGTACCAAGTTGAGGGCTCGGGAGGGCGTGCAGCCATGCACCTGCACCGGGCGAGGAAACCGCCTGTAACCTCGCTTTGCTAGTGGCCGTAGTTGTTCGGTCCCACAGACCGCTCCATCGGCCGTCGTTTGCCAGTTCTGACCACGAGCGCTGAAGAGAAGGAGTCTCCGGTAAAGACCCACAGAATGCATTAGCGTCATCCTGAATCTTTTCAAGCGTGGAGTGGAAGCTTGCAATCGCTTGGGGGTCCAGGATAGACTCAACGCCACTAGTGGCCGAATGTAAGGAGGCGATGTGTGCTGCGACTGAAAGAGAAACTGCTTCAGGCAGGCCCAGTCCACCTCTGGCTACCGGTAAGAACGCCTGAACTAGGGAATCGTCTCGCAACCGCAGGTTGAGTATAGATTCCAACGCGAAACCCATCTTCAAGTTAATTTCCTCCAACTGGGCTGAGAAGGCTGAACTGTTGGTTCCCCTGAACAGGTAATTCAACCTCGACGCGGAGAAGCATGAACGCAGGAGGTACAACCCCCGGTGAGCGCCCAGCTGGGGAAGACGATTAAAGCCAATTTCAAGTTTTTCCCTCCCGCGTTCGATTGTCGGTCCAATGTGGCGAGCGAACAGGGGTACGCCAAGAAGATCCAAGTCGTCGCCTGCTAGGCGGCAACCTGGAAGTAGATTCTGTATAGCGGATATGTCAGCTGTACTTGAGCCGGTTATGTGAACCTCACACTTGACGGGGTTCAGGTCCAAACCGCTGCATGTGGTGAAATTAAGTATCTTCTTTAAGTCTTCACAGACCGTACTAATGTTACCTCCAATGACACCGTCGTCCAAATACCAAAGATTGAGTGGACTTTCAAGTGAGTTAACCAAGTCTTTAACGGCAAGACAAATATATAAATATATATATATATATATATATATATATATATATAAACATGTATATACATCTGTACGTCTAAGAGCTTCACCACCAGTAAAAGACTGCATGTGTGCGGTGTTGGCCTCTAACCATGGATGCGACGTATGTATAGGGGCCCTCTATTCTGGGGCTTGGTTGCTATCTTTGCTTCGTTCTCCCTCCGTCTCCGTCTCTCCCTGTGTTATCCTGCGGTCTGTCCTGCGTTTGCTTTCTTTCCTTTCTATGTCTATGTGTGTGTGTGTGTGTTTGCTGACATACGTATGTATTTACGTACGAGCGTATGTGTGCGGGTGTATTTACGTATGTATATATTGCAGTCCTGTTTCACGGCGTACGATGACGATCTAAATAATTCACACGCCGCTCTGTTAGAAGTTAGCTGCGGCTCGCTAGCCAAGGAACGCTTGAGGGGCACGCGGGGGCACTCCCGGGGCACGCTAGAGGGCCCCGCCGAGAGACGAAGTGCCTCGGCTCGGCCGTAAAGAGCTGTTGAGCTCTGAGAGGCCAGTTCCGGGGACACGGGACGCAGTCAGCCAGCCGCCGCCCTCTTCACGACCATTTAAGAAAGCCCCGCTGCTGAACTGCTGCACTCGTGCCGCCCTACGGCGCCCTATGTGCGTGTGTCGAAAGCGCCACCATCACCGGCGCGGCGCGGCTACTCTGCTATTACTTAGCTTATGGGGAGCGATGAAGATAGACATAAGAAGACGCGTACAGCGGCGTTCGGACGCCTGCATCTTCAGAGAGGCTCTATAGCAAAAAGTTTCGTTCGATTGGACTTTGCGACGAGCATCGCGACGCGCTCTCGGTTACTTCGGTGCATGCAATAGGGTCAGTCAAATCCGGAACGTCAGCCGACCAGTGAGTCGGTCGGTCGTTAATAGACGGCTACGTAGACGACTACCGGCTACTTGATGCTCAGACCTTCTGCTTCTATGATACGGACACTATTAAATGATTTCCCAATTTTTCATGTTTATAAATGGCGGCAGTTGATATATATATATGGAAAAAATTGCGTTGAAAATGTAGTTCTGTCAAGAAGCCTCATTTTGAATTGTATACATCTTATCTTAAAACATTTTTTACACTACTTTCGTAAAGTACGCCTAACTAATGTTTAAACTCTTCATTCGGAACTTAACAGCATACGTGCCTGCCTTGCATGCACACCGTTCACTGCTCACGTTGCTGACTAGAGCTACAGTATATATGCTTTGCGTGCAGTACATATCTCGAAACGCAATTCCTCTATTCCGGCGACAATTTTTAACTCAATACTATCGATCTAACCCGATACGTTTACGCACACTCTCGGCGGTGTCGTCCTTCAAACAGCGGTAACGTTCTATTGATGTTGTGACATATCAGAATATATAGATAAATTATACCTGAACAAGAGGGGCACTCTTTAAGGCATTTTTGAGGGAGCATATTTGAGGGTTACTGATCGTATAGCGGTAGAATACGTGGTGCTCCGATATGGTTAGCTCAGCTCTTTGGCGCTTCGCTTGTTTGTGCTTCTGGTGTCTGACCTCGTTTCCGTTGGCATTGTACTAACTCTGAAACGGTTACGGTTGTTAGTATGTCCACGGTCATGCAATGTCTTCAATTCAAATGCAACCAGATGCCAATTTGCAACTGGTATGCTGCTGTAACATACAAGTAAAGGAACTAGGTTGTAGAGATAGAGCATATGTTTGGGCACATACGGACAGCGCTACGAGTGTGTCCCTCCCAGGGCCTAACTGGATGTTTTTGTCCCAGCTTCCATGATAGGTACAACTAAAACCTGGAAAGACTAACCACGCAGTGGCTTTCCTCGGAACGGATGGCCAGTATGACATTCCCTCTCCGGCTGTCTCTTTTCCCATTTGCTCTCTCTCTCCCCCTTCCCTCTCTCTCTATATCCCCTTGTGTCGGCCTATTTCATATAAAAGCTACTTGTTAGACAGTCGAGCCAGAAATAATAAGTCTATCTGGCCCGACTTGCACCTTAGTAAACCTAGATGTAGTAGAGGGGTGGAAGTAGCCTCATGAAAACCCTTGACATTAACAGAGAGCAATGCAGTGGCCCTGTGGCCATCTTTGTTGCTGTTGCTTGAGTTGCGGTTTCTAGCACTAGCAGATAAGACAAAGTGCAGGTAAGCATACAAGCTACAAGTTGGTCAGCTGCCGCAAGCGCAGACAACACGACTGCAGAACGCTCGCCCGTTAATTAACGCTGGTCGGGGCGTATGTGGGCTCGGCCGACCGACCGACTGAGGGGCACCCTGCAACGACGTTTTCCTCCGGTTTTACTTTTGCCGCCTCCGACTCCCTGGTCGCCATGGTCAGTCTGGCCGCCACGACAATGAGCAACGGACCGACGCAAAGTCTTTTTTGGTCGAAGATTGCTGATGGGTTAGATTGGTCGATGATATTCGCTCGGCCATCCACACAAACATCCAGACGCCGTTTACTGACTGACCTAGTCGCTCGCCCTTGCGCTTGTTTGCTCCCTTGGGGAAAGCGTACTGTCCTAAATGATAGCCTGTAGCGAAACTCCTCCACCACCAACATATAGCCTAAGCCACACCAATCCTTGCGCTACTTGCTGGGGCAGCGCTGTTCTCACTGATGCCGGTGGTGCCGTTGTTAATGTTGCTTTTGCTGCTGGTGCTGGTGCTGTTGCGGCCGTTGTTGATCTGTGTTATCGTCGCCACTACCGCTGGCGGCCAGCCTAAAACAGAAGAACGGGACAATACGTAGCAAGCAAATCTGACGAAGTCCAGAACAATGGCTACAAGCGAAAACACTGAAGGCCACGTCGACGACAGCAAAAACCACGGCGAGAACGACATTGAGGGCGGCGCTCTGCCAGCCAGATAGGCCAGAGGAAAAGGGAGCACAAAAAGGGGGGGGGGTCGGGCGGAGGAAGAGGACAGCCATGTCTTCATTGCCCACGTCTTTCTTGCGTTCTCGCTGCCGCCGCTGCTGTTTTTCCCGTACAGTTCACCGCGGGGCTCGATTGACGGTCCGACCAGCCGCCAACGGATCGACCATGGGACTGCCCAGCTGAAGGCAGTGCTCAACAACAACAACAAAGCCACCACAGTGGCTTAAGGTTCCAAAAGTATTGCCAAACCATCGATGGTTACGCCTCCAGCGCCGCCGTGATCATCGACGGTGACAATGGGGACGGCAAAAGCTGGAGCAGCAGAAACAGCTACAACAGCAGCGACCGACGGTGGTTGCTCTGCTAAGACGACAAAGCGACAGCCAGACAGAGATCTGCCGGATGGTGGTCGGATACTGCTATGGAGCAGCATCTAGCTATCGAGAGGGATATATACACCAAGACAAAGCCACTACCCAGAGATGAAGGCCAGAGAGAAAAACGGTTGAATGAACGGGCCTGCTGCCACACAGGCTAAAGAGGTAGAGTAGCCTTTGAGTGTATGGGTTGATGAGTGGTTGTCTGTATGTCTGTCGGTCGGCTGGACTGGCCCGGCTTATAGAGAGAGCCTACTACCCGCGAAGGAAAAGCGAAGGGCCGTGGTCCGGGCATGAAGGGCGGGCGGGAGGTGGGAGGGCGGAATGGATGGGAATTCGAAGGGGAGGTCTATTTGCCAATGTGCGACAGCCGCATACCGGAGCGCATCTGTCTTCATTCTCGACAACGACGGGCCGAGGAGCGAGAAACCGTGCTACGGGATTCGGATTGTTGAGAGCCCGGTGATTTCGGCTCGTTATAGAAACGGATGGAGTGGCAACATAGAGAGCGGTGGCGGCGAAAGTCCTACGCAAAAAACACCCGGCCGTACGTGTAACTGATGCCAGCAGATCGTGCAGTAGGTAAGCTGCCCGCCTTGCCTTGCGTTGCCGAAAGCGCCGACATTACCGGTTCGTTCTTTGCACAAATAACGAGCAGACAAGGTTGCAAAGGACAGAGAAGGAGTAGCGATGGACTATTTCGGCTCGGATTCCTGCCCGGGAGGTGGGTCTGCACCTCAATGCGACTAGTTAGCTTTGATACCGATTACTAATGGTGACTACTGGTATCACCACTTAGTAGGTTTGCAGCTATAGTATGTAGTTAGGTATTTTTATTGTATAGAGAGGGAATGACAATCACCTGGAGGGCAGCAAGCAGTAAGTCGTCGAGTTATTTAGTTATATTTTCGCTTAGGCACCTTGGACACTCAATACCATATGACATGGAGATTATTTGAAGTGTGCATACACTATTGAGAGATAGGTTACACAGGAGAAGGCACGGTCTGATATAACGTCACTCGTTTTATCATAATATCTGGGATAAGAGCGCAATACTTTATAAAATATTGTAAATTTCTGTTTATTTATTGCCTAACTATAGCTAAGCGTACCATATACCTAAGCAAAGCTTAGCGAACTGTGGCCGTACATAAAAGGTCTGACATCATTTTAAAACGGCGTACCTCTAACATTCACATTAACAGCTTTAACACTAATGAATGAACTGGCCGCGGTGGTGCTGTACGGAAAATATTGTCTTCTTAAAACCAGTGTATTTACATCAATGTGTCCTAAATAAAATAAAAACGATTTATAGTTAAGCATCAGTGAGTTAAATATATATTTTATTGTGTGCTTTTTAAATACAGGGTTTGCCCAAACATTGTTTTTGTGAGCGACTAGTAATTAATAGTTGGGAGCTGCAGAATAATAATGAGTCAGTACGTTTTTTTTTACCCTGAAAAAACCACACCGTATGTCTCGCTTTCACGTCTTTACAAGCTTTTTCCCTTTGACAACACGCCAAACATATTCAGCATGCAAACTATATCTGTCTTAACTACGGTTTGTCATAAGAAAAAACAAACACAGAAGAAAGCTCCTAGTTGACAAAAGCGACTACAGCATATAAAGGTTAAATTGCATAGCAAACCCAAGCGCCAGAAGGTTTGCGTCTACTCACCTGTCCGTTGACCGATCCACCTGCCTGCGGGTCATGGCAATTCTACCGTCTACTTTACCACCCGTGTCCCTCCTGCCATCTTGGCTACTATTACTACTATTTGCGTGACCGGGTCGTACAGAGCAACGGCTACCGTTACTTCTGCTGCTGCTGCTGCTGTCCTGTCGATGCTGTCGAGCCAACTCGTGCCACGCTACCATCAAGATAATAATACTTACGGACTACCGGCGGTTAGCCGCGCCCGAGCCCTACATACTATGGGTCACGTTAAAGGCAAAGCGAGATGTCTTTGGGTGAGTGTCGCTCACACTAATCCCGGCAATTACCTGCAATGCCTGATCTTGTCACAGACCGAAGAGACACCGGTAGCTGACGCGGGCACCAACATCTGTAGAGATACACATCCTGCCTCTGCACACAGAGAGTGCAACTCCCACCCTAGGGAGGGCAAAAACCCGATGACCACTGCCAACAAACAGCAACGTCGGGATGACGCTGCTAAGACGGGGCAACCAAAAGGGGCAAGCCGAAGGACCCTGATTTTGGGTTTCTGGCCGAGTGTGGTGTCGAACAACAACACCCCTATCACGAGCAATCACGAGTCGCTCGGTTTACCTCTTTCGATTGAGACAGACAACTAACCTCCGCTAACTTTTTCCCATGGGGAAGGCACACTGGGGCATGGGGGGCAGAAAGCCTAGGTCTACATACGTAAACCAGCCAGATGACCCTTGATGCTGGCACGGTGACAGTGGTGACAAACCGCGCTGTGCTTTAATGCCTGTGCGTTCACTTATGCGTAGTTGTCCAGTGACGCCTGGCACGCCAATTGCTAGCAGCTTGGTATCAATGCGACTTCACAATAAACAGGGACGTAGTCCTGCGTGTGGCTTGTTGACCTCGTTTGATCATAGAGCGTGTGTATCCAATTACCCGACCCGACAAATACACATCCCACATGCACATACGTTTTTTTTTGTATGCTGTTGATTTGTTTGTTTGGCACATACGGTATGCCGTAACTTAGTACGTTTGGCACATAAAAGAGTCGACCGATTGACTAGTTCAATTGCAATGGTACTTATAATACGAACATAGCATACTCGCAAAAGAATAGTATATAGTGGAGTCTTACACAGCGCTGAACGGTCAGCCGGCCTACGTGGCGAACACATCGCAGACAAGTCCCCTGGGGACGCATTTGCAAAAGGGCGGCTCAAAGTAGCCTCAACAATCATATAAAGAACTTGCTGCTTCAATCTCGTATAGCGTCGTAAAGAAGATTGTCCCCAGAAGGGAGAAGTATGTCGCAAAAGTCCCGGTTCATGACTTGTTGGCGAGCTGCGGTTCTCGAATAGCGCACGACGAACGAACTACCCCCGTTCATAACTAAACGGTTCCTGGAATTATCCTATGTGTGCCCTACTAAGGCAGGGCTGTTACTCGGATGTGGAACCGGGTCGAAATGGGCCTTAACGTTCGGTCGCAGCAAACCATGGGAGGACGATGGAAAGCAACAGGACGTCGGATCTGAGTTCACAGGTCCCCCTTACCACAGTATAGCGCATTCATTTAAATAAACTGGACCCCGACATTTTGGAAAAGTATGCAGACCACATTTAAGAATAATAGCGATAGGAGTTTAAATTTAGTGAATACATTAAACAGTGCTATGTATTTGTTGCATATATATATATATATATATATATATATATATATATATATATATACGATAATACCACATCGCTGCATTTGTTCAGGGGTTCCTCCCACTGGAGTTAGGTTAATTGAGGGACCAGCATATTTTACTCACCTGGATCCCATCGAACATGTGTGGGATGAGCCGATAAGTAATGATGCGTCAGGGCTAGAACTCCAGCTCCAGCAACACCTCTCAAGCTGAAAAATGCTATGCGCGAGGAGTACAATAATATCCTACAGTAATTGATAGATAATTAGTCTCCCCGAGATCAATTAAACAGCTGTAGCACGGCCCGCATTATAAAACGTACAATGATTTTGGACCATTATAGAAATAGATGCAGGGGCAACGACACAACCTGCGCAAAATAAACAGCTGCGCCTATAACTGAGCAGTGTCGATAGGTGTGGAGCTTTGTTTAAGAATGGGCTTTGCACAATACGGTAGAATACCTGCCTGGAATCGCTGAGACACTGGGCTAGCTTGCAGCATGCACTTTTATTATTATTATTATTATTAGGGTTTAGTAACACCCAGATTGGGTAAATTATAAACAAGTACATCAGTCTCAATTAGTGGTTCTTTCACATCACCGGACCTTCTCTCATCTTGCGAGTTCAGCTATTGACTGAACTGCTGGACATGCTGCGGTGTGGTAGCATACATTGCGACTACTTTGTGCAGAAGTCAGAGTTTGTTTCGATATAGTTCAATGACCGACGTTGCACTTGCACTACTCTGTGTATGCAAACTACAACTATTCTATATCTACTACACCAAGAAAGGTTATGTCCGTGTATATATATATATATATATATATACAGGGTCATTCAGGAAGTATTGTACTTCTTTCGAGGTTTGATAGAACTCGGCAAGAAAATAAGTTTTCCCTATGGAGGGAAGACGCGGAAACGTCTTGTTTAGGAGAGAGAGTGAAGTTTATAAAAGTAGTTTTTCTGCCTTTTTTTCTCCTACATAGTTGTGCGAAATCTACGTTTGCGAAAGAACCAGTCAACGCATGAAGGAACCCATTACACCGGCGTGTTCGGAGGAAAGTTCTCCACAACGGAAGACACTTCACTAGCTTGCGTAGCAAAAAGCGAATACCCAGATTAAGGAAACTTATAAAAAGTCGATATTTTACGTTAACGCTGTTTCATGAAAAATCGTAAAATGTTTCTATTGCCACCAAAAATGTACGTCCAAAAGACCCCTCTCACGCAATAGCAAATTTAATGCCCATCATTTTTGTGCCAAGGTGATGTTGCTGCGTTACGTAGTTGTCAAGTAACTAAGCGTTTTCGATAGTTATAGTTGTTATGTTTTACGTGCAAGTTTTCACGTTCAGAACCGTCAAAATTTGCCAAGACGTTTCCGCTCCCTCCTTCCACTAGGAAAAAATATTCTCTTGCTGAGTTCTACCAAACCTCAAAATATGTACCTAACTTTCTCATACGCCCTATGCAAATATGCATGTCTTCGCTTTCGATATGGCTATCGAAAAAGCTTAGTGGCATGACAACTACGCAACGCAGCATCATCACTTTGGTACGAAAGTGGTGGGCATTAAATTTGCTATTGCGTGGGAGTGGTCTTTTGGACATACATTTTTGGTCGTAATGGAAAATCTTACGATTTTTCACAAAAAAGCGTTAACGTACGACATAACAGCATATCGACTTTTTATGACTTTCCTCAACCTGTGTATTCACTTTTTGCTACGCAAGCTAGTGAAGTGTCTTCCGTTGTGCAGTGTTTTTTCCTCCGAGCACGCCGATGTAATCGGTTCCTTCATGCGTTGACTGGTTCTCCCGCAAACGTAGATTTTGCACAACTATGTAGGAGAAAAAAATCTGAATAACTACTTTTATAAACTTCACTCTCTCTCCTAAACAAGACGTTTCCGCGTCCTCCTTCCATAGGAAAAAATTATTTTCTTGCCGAGCTCTATCAAACCTCGAAAGAAGTACAATACTCCCTGAATGACCCTGTATATACATGTATATATATATATATATATATATATATATATATATATATATATATATATATATATTATACGCGTATAAATTATACAATAATGCGCACGCGCATAATTTCAAATATTCGGAGGGAAGCTCTGCTAAGCGGCGCTTGACATAGCTAAAGGTGAAATATGTCCGCCTCTTGCAACAAGGCTATGCAAAAAGCAAATGCAACCGATTGACTTTACGTAGTACAAGAGGGTTTCGAGGTTAGAGGAAGGTGAAGCGCGTCAGCGGCAGCGGCAGACGTGGATCATCGGAGTGTCGTTGGTTTCATTCTTTGTCCCTTCTTACCCTTCTTCGCGCTTCATCCTTTTATTTTATCGGAAGCACTCGTTCCATCGGCGTTCGGCCGGGCTCAACTAGCTCGAGAGAACTATCACCACCATTTCTCCCCTGTTGAGGAAACACTTACCAACCGGCTCCGTCAACGTGCGAATAGCGTCCCCACCCCCAACCCAGCACCCCCCGACTCAACCTAACCGAACCGAACCCATCTATAAGAAGCGCTACGACACCGGCGAACGGCGGGCGCGGCAGGGGCCGGGAGAATCAACGATTTTGCATAAAAACGATACATTTTTAATCAGACGACACCGACCTCGCACTCAGCCAGCGCGGTTGTCAGCCGAGTGCGACGCTGACACTGACGACTGAGTCTGGGCGGGCTATTGTTGCTGGCCTCGCTAGCCGGCAGCAGCTCATCGCTCCCTGCTATTCCTGCTTCGACGTATAGACTCGTACGGGTATACATACAGCCTAACATATATATATATATATACATATACACTCATACACCAATGCACACACACACACATAAGCACAAACACTCTCATACTTCGGAGAGGGGCCAGCAGCGGTGACGACATATGGGGCGGCAAAGGCGGCTGTGAGCACATACATTCCAGCGTAACGTACTGTTGTTGCTCGCACGGTGAAACGTGTTTGTATGCGGCTTGTGTGCGGCCGCCTCTCGTTGGATTCCAGCCACCTCGTCCCTCTTCCGCTTTCCGTCTTTCTAGCACTCACTGCGGCCTTCCTCTCTTCCTCCTGCTGCCGCCGCCGCCTACCCTATGCTCCTCATCGTTATTTCTCTACCGTGTTCACTTTTTTCTAGGCGCGCCCCTTCATGCACACTCTGCAACTTGGCTGCTCACCTCATGGCTTTCATCGTCGCTGGCTGCCTTTCAATTTTTTTCTCTCATTCTTTCTCTCACCCGCCCCTCTCTATCTCTATATATCTCTAGCTCTTTCGTTCTTTATTTCTTTTTATCACCATATCCACCTCTGTCGTCTCGCAATGCTTGGCATGGCTATTTATCTGCGTTCGGCCCGACACACCCTTCCTGTATATAGCGTTCTCCTAGTGCACTCGTGGATTGGATTCGTCGTGCGATGGATTCGTCGTCACTCCAGAGGCAACTTTTAGGTCTTCGATTCGACCGACCATCATTCCGCATACCTCGGCACGCTAAGACGGAGGAGAGCGAACCGGGCATAGCAAAGTTTCGGTCTACGGAAATCGTTTGGAAGGCGTGGCATCTGATTCCAGGGAATCCTCCTCTGTGAAGAGAGTTCGTTCGTTTTTCGATCATCATCTCTGAAACCCACCAAGCAGGACGAGAAACTCTACAAGAATCGTAGATGTTGGGCGTTTTTGTTTCACGTTTTCTGCTAACATTCATTTATACCCGGAACAGTATGTACGTGCTCCTTTGTTCTGAAGGGCTTAAAGCAGCGAACTTCGGATTTGTAAAGGATAATAGTGGATAATTTATTATATGAGCGCAAATAAAGCGAATGAAAAACAAGTTCGGTGTCGAGTTGACTTCTGGCGAACAAGTATGCTGGGCCCTGTATTTAATTTTTTTTGCTTGTGAGGGGCTATTGTCCATAAAGAAGATAGCTCAAGTAATGTATACTGGCTGTTCGCATATCATGTAACACTAAGCATGAAGTTACAACAATGACCTGAAAAGTAAACATTTGTACCTTTTTAGTATATATGTATTTAGGAGAAGTAAAAATACAATCGCTTATGTTGCGCAGTTTAACGAAAACTAGAAAACGCGGCGCCTTTGGTACATTATAGAGGTGCATAATACAATATGTCATTAGGCTATCCGACGTTTCTCAACAAGTAGAAGCCAGTGTTTATTTTCTAGCTGGCTTTCCTTAAAACCTTAATCCGAGAAATGCCGTCTTTGTCAAACGAGCCGTACAAGGCTATTACACGGTCTGAAGGCACATGGAAGAGCGTTTCTTACGTACGTCAGTACCTAAAAGATAGACCTTGACCCTAGCAAAGTTTTGTCGCTTCTAGATCACGACAAACACTTGCAAGCAGACATAAGAAATGGCGTTGTTCATGTTGACATAAGAAATGGGATAAATATCCGATGGTTACGCAGTGAGATTTCCTTATGCAATACATTTATTTTTACAGACAATAGCATATTGGTACTTTTTAAGTTGGGGTGGATCCTCGTCTGCAGAGCAGCCGTTTCTGGCGACCGCCTGCGTCGACTCTGTTCTTTGTGATTCACGCCTGCAAACAGTGCTCAAACTTACCATTAGCAAGGCTACCACGCATGCCACTGCAGCAAAAAATAATAGGTTGATGGATTCGATTCGACTTGATGACCTTGCGACCTCCAAGAACTGAGGTGTTCGGCCGCGCCCTACCCTCCCGCCGCACGCGCCACGTTGGACCCAAGAAAGCGTCATACTTATATAGTGTTATTCAGGTAACCGTGGTAACCTGCGAGCTGACAAGTAAAATATAAATGTATAAACCTAAATTTAATTGAATTTAACGATCTTGGTTATGTATATATATATATATATATATATATATAAATGTGTTTTCTTTTTTTTACGAGAATTATATTTAAATCCTCTAGTAGTTTTTTTTGGCGAAATATTTAGCTGAGCGAGCTAGTTGTTAGACACAACATTAAGTTGAGAATATTAAGGTATACTAAAAAATCATAAAGAGTTTTTGAAGCAAGTGCAGCGCTCGAGAGATAGCAAGATGGGCCAATTTATCAGGGCTTTACACCTATAATAATGGGTAAATTATATCAAAGAAGGTAACGACAGAACTTAAATAGTATGAGATAAGTAGTGTTCTCTGATTTCTCTTATTATTCGAGACACGTTTGGCAATCAAGGCATAATCATGGCCGATTTGCAAGGCCAATTGTTGCATGGATACACCATCTTGGTCTTCGTGCCTTACAGCAGTCCTCGCAGAGAGAGATGCCCAGTCTCTGCGGGTGGAAGAAACAGAGCACAACAACATGGTTTCGGTCAACATGCTTCCAGAGTAGCTGAATCTTCCTCTTAGAGTGACGAAGAAGGAGGTTCGCTTGATCCGTTGACACAGTCGGAGCATTGTCGTTCGCACACGCTTTGTTTGGCCGGCCAGCAGAAACCGTCGTCGTGCGGCCTAGAAAACATTGCACGCCAACTATTAGTTTGTGGTCACCCCTTCGGTTGGCAGCAGCGGCGGCGGCAGCTTTGCCAAAAAGCTTTGTTCACACCCAGCAGTTCGTCAGGCTGGCCTGCATCACTGATGGACAGACACTCACACAGAAGGTTCTACTGCTGCTGCTGCTGTTGCTGTTGTTGTTGGTGCTGTTTCTCTGCTACTGCTGGGGTAACCATAGCCCTCTTCAGCGTACAGCGAAGACGACGAAGTCACGCGGCAGCTGTGGCAGGCACTACTGACTGTACTGCCTTTTGGAGGGACGGAGGGGTCGTGCCGGGGAAGAAGCGAAGTTTCTTAATTATTTGTAACTTTTTATGCGTCAGTGGTCTCTCTGAGCGGCGCCTTGCTCCATTCGCTCGCGCTTTCTCGCTTGCTCTCCTCCTCCTCCTCCTCCGTCTCTCCGGCCCCGCCGTCTGTCTCCTGTCTGCACTCCCGACAGATGGTCGTGCTGCTGGAAATGGGGAGTGGAGCGGGAGAAAAAAGACACACAAGTTGGCTGCTCGTAGGGGAAGGGGACTCAACTAGCGACAGGCAGCGAAACGTCGGCGCAGGTCCAACAGCCCCTCCCCCTCCCCCCGCCCCCCGATTGTATGGAGAGGGGGCTATGAGGCTGCCTATGAGTCTCATATGAGTAACTGTGAGTACTTGTAGTGGTGACGGCTGTAATAGTAGTAGTGGTAGTAGTACTATTACTTTTAACAGCATCATCATCATCTTCAGCATCGCCTCTAACATTAGCATCAATATCATCAGCGTCAGCAGCAGCAACATCGGCAACGTGGCAGCAAGGATAGCTGCCTCGTGCCTGGTGTGCGCTGCCAGAGGTGGGAGAGTTAGAAGGGCGTGGGCTGAACTGGGGTGGTTGGGGGTGAAGCACTTGTTCATTGGGGTCCCCAGGGGGGCGGGCGGGGTCTACGAGAAGGGGACGCGGGACACGCGAACTAGAGGGGCTGCTTCTGGAGCTGACAACTGCCAGTGGCATGCGTCTTCTCCGGTGTGGCTGCGGCTGGTGTTTAACAGTTTCGACTACACGCGCCGTGGCTGTCACGGTTGCTTCCACTGCTACTCCGTGGTGCTCTTGCCGTTCCTTCTTCTCCTTCGCCTCCTACTACTACTACTACTACACTGCTGCTGCTGTTACCGCTACCAGGACAAGGACTAACAGGCACCCCCCATACTTCCAGCAAAAGCACAAGCAACAGCGGCAAAGCGCTGCTCATCTTTAGTCACAGTCCTGCCAGCCCGTATGCCAATGTTAACACACAGACACATACTTACATGCTCTTACATAGACATACGGAAACTCGGGCATACACAGACAGACACCGTACACTTTCGGCCAAGAATAAGAGGAGATCTGATGGTCCGCAGAAAATCGGCGGCCCGTCTGTTCGGCGGGCGGTTTCCCTCCGCTGGCTGCAGTTTGAATTTAAAGCGCAGGGGCGCCAAGAAAGGGACCAGAAACAACTAGCAGAAACATCTTGTGAGAAGAAATAGCTCGGCGGCGTTCGGTGGCGGCAGTAGCAGCCGCGGTTTGTCGGTTCTCTACTTTTCGGTATGGCGGAACGTCGTGTCCGGGAACGAGTTTTCTCACGGAGCACAGCGGCGCTTTAGCAAGCTAGTCGGCGACTCCGATTAGCAATGGGCTCTTCTATACAAGATTAGGAATCGTGGTATATATATATATATATATATATATATATATATATATGCACGTGCGTGTTTGCACGTGAACACGTAGTAGGTAGGCGAGCTCGTTGACGCCATTTGACTGGCGGAGGTTTGATCGTAGCTGGGTAAAGGGAATCGATCGGGTAGAAGACGATGGGGGGGGGGGACCTCACATTCCAGAGTGGTGGTGGGGAGGAACGCGCTCTGCCGGGGGTAGTGACTGCCTGTCGCCATCAGCATCGCGTCGCCTTTCCCTTACAACAGAAGCCCCCCACGATGTGCTCTTGGCTCAGGAATAAGTTCTAAAAATATCGTCGCGATTCGCGTGCGCCAACCTTTTCCGCAGTACCGACGACACGACGACATTGGCGGCGCACGTCGACGGCCCTCGTTACCTACTTCTGCCAGACGGGACTGTTGAGAAGCCTTGGTGTACGGGCCTTTCTTTGTCTGACGTCACGCCGGCAGAGCGAGGAAAGGAAAGAGTTGCGAATGGTTCGAAGTCATTGCATTCCTTCCATTCATCGTCGTATGGCATGCATGTCTAGGCGTGTCTAAGTGTGATGTCGCTCCGGAAGTGTATCCGTAACCTGCGGGGGACGGCAAATATAAATACTCTCTAGGTATTGTTATTAAAATAGCAACAATAAACAAAAACGATGTGTTATTAAAATAATAATACATTTATGACTCTTTGTCGAATTAAATATAGATACGACAACATAGTTTCATCGGTCTTTTGTTTTATCGCTCCCACAACGCTACTACTACTACTATGCTGCGCAAATAAAAACTAACAAAATGTTTTAAATCTCTTTCTTTCAGATGGCCCGTATAGTACGACACCGGCAGCTAGAATCAGTAAGTTACGATTTTTTATCATTTAATCATATATATATATATATATATATATATATATATAGAAAGAGTGCAAATAATTCAAAGACTTCAAAACGATGCGCTGAGAGCCACGCTTGGCCTCAAGCGGTGACCTACGGTTTCACAGGCTCACAATCCTGAGCGTTGGGATGCGTAAGAGCTTTTTATTTCATATTACCCTTAATGGCTCTTACATAGAACAGGTGAGTGAGAAGAATTTGTGCTGAAACAACTAAATATTTATGGTTCATTAGGCGATGGACGCCTCACAAGCAAGCACCTTTACGAGGACTTCTTGAACACATTGTTTACAAAATAAAAGTATTAAATTAACCTTAAATAATGTTTAATAAATTCACGCTCTCGATCAGGTTCGTGCACGACGGAAACCAGTAGAGTATAACTACAGCAGCAACATGGTAGCTAGACTCGCGCAGAAAGTTCGCAGAAGATGCGAACACATGCAATGGATGAAAGAAGGCTAATCATTAGTGCTTACCATCAATCAATCGCTCAGACAGTCAATTACCACGCGCACCTTGATGAACTTAGGGGATACTAAATATAGTGCGTTCCAATTTGTCGACTTATGATATATATATATATATATATATATGGAGAAGAAGGTTGCAGTAAACAATATATATTATGCGTGTATATAAATGACATTATTTGCAAATGAGCGTCTTTAGAAGCACTTTCTTTATTTTTTTCTAGTAACGGCGGATAATCCTATCTAAATTGTGCCTGCTGGAGACACTTAATGGCCAGAAAGATGCACTTCCGTGGTGCAGTTGTAGGGATCATTTTGCGTTGGCGGCAGCGGACAAAGATAGAGAAATCTTTTCAGAACTAAATACTGAAAGTTACAACACATACCTGTTCCATTTTCATGTGATCATAAAATTACCCAAGGTTCTAAGGGTTATAGCCTTAACAATAATAAACACACATGTCGGCCATGTTGATTTTTTATTATTCCGAATTTAAGGGTCGCTTAGGGCTGACATAATTAACGCCTGCCGCTAAGTAGGGTAGAATAGCACTATGCCGTTGAGTCAAACAAATGGCAAAGGTACTTCGGAAGAGCTGCCTGGTGTGTCCGCTCATCGAAAGGATCCAAACCGCCAACTAAATGGATTACATTGTTGCAGAGAGCATTGCCGAGAGATAGCTTAAATGGCAAGGAAATTGGTAACCAGTGACCTGACTGTCCGGCCCAGGGCCTGCCGATTCTACCACTAATTAACCTCTCGTTTGGTCCTTGGTTGTCGGTTTTTCTCGCTACTGGTTAGCAGACTCGATTTACATATATATATATATATATATATATATATATATATACATGTATATATGTGTAATTGCTCAGCCCTATGTTACGGCTTTTTGTTTATTGGTCAGCCTTCCTTCACTTTTGTTAAAAACTCGTCCACCGAAAACGTATATATATATATATATATATATATACAGCTGATTTAATCTTGATTCTTGGATTGGGAGAACTTGCTTCTCGCGTAGTGTCAATATATGCTGGTTTAGTCCCTAAGAGCCATTATTCAATGCTGAATACCGGCAAGCTGTTTTCAGATAGCGGTCCTCTTAAAATACTACTACTTGACTAGCTGCGTCTAGCTTTAATTCAAAGGATGTATTGTGTTGTGCCGCATTAGCGTTAGATCGATATAAACTAAATGCCTAAATGGCATGCCGATACGGATCCATACAGCCCCAGACCAACGTAACCCGGTACTTTACCTTCTATATGACGTTTCTTCTCAACCTGGCTTGGAGCTACTTTGCACCATGCTTTATGCTTCTCTGCATGTGGTATTAACACACACGTACACGCCGCCACAAAGTCAAACTCTTTTTCAAATGTAATTTATTAAGTCTCTTGTCGTTTCACCAAAGGAAACTTAGAAAGCCGCCTCGAACGCGTGCACAATAAACATACCTTTGTTTTTCTAACGTGGTTTTATGCAATTTTTATTATTGTTGTTGTTGTTGTAATTATTGCTGTTGTCGCTTGCATTTGAAACATAATAATACTTGCACCGCCTTGCTCGCTCAAAGAAGTCCACACACTACCTTGATAGCTGAAGATGGCCGATGTCATCTGTGGTGTCCGTGCACGTCGTCCTCCCCTATAGCTCTTCTTGTTGTTCCGTATTGAAGTTTCGACTCGTTGACTTGAGCTGACAGCCAGCCCAGCCAATATAATTTGAGGCAACGGCAGTAACAGTAGAACATTAAGGTGCATAGGCTATCGATGCGATATACCTAAACGGAGACTGGCGACGACGAACGCAGTCTGTTCTTCGTTCCGGCCTGCCCAGCAGGGCACGCTGAACGACACCCGTAGCCGTTGCCGCCGCCGCCGTCCGACACCAACATCCAATTCCTCAGCGCACCGCTGCATTCTCGACCACCACAGTGCTATCACCACGGTCGCTTTCTTCATGGTCTGGGGGGGGGGTGGGGGTCGAAGGGTTGCTCTGTTGGGGATGGGTTGGTTATTTATCACGATAGTGTCATCGCAGCTTCGCTCCTGCAACATCTCGACCTCGGTCCCTTTTCTCCTGCCCCTTCCCCTGCCGTTGGGAGGTTCTCATTCTCTGTGTCACATTTTCTTTTTCCTCTCTGCCCGTCTCTCTCTCTCTCTCTCGATGAGTGCCTTCCGCACCTCATCCCCCTCACGCTCGCTTTCAATCACTCGATCACTCTGTCACTCTATCTCTTACTCTACCTCTTCTGCTGTCTGCGTTGTCCTGATGCCCCGCACTGAAAACGACAAACTGAGTCGCAAACAACACCGCCGTTTCGTGGGGGCTAGAGAACGGGGCAAGGGCAAGACTTTCCAGCACAGCGATGACGATGATGATAATGATGATGATGATCTGAAAGCAGAAGCTGCTGCTGCAGCTGGCCAGCAGTCATGTAGCTTTCTGTCTCTCCCCCTCCCTCTCTCTCGCTTTCCCTCTCTGAAGCGTGTGAGAGGGCTCGCGACTTCTCGATGCCTCCCGCCCAGCTGTTCATCGATGCGTCGTCTTCTCTTTGCTGCTTTGACAAATTAACGGCCTTTCCCGGGAACGCCCGCCTTTTCCACTACTACGACAAAGACTGTGACAACAACGAACTACCACTCCTACTACTACTACAACTACTACTACAGCTGCTGCTGCTGCTGCGGCTGCTGCTGGCGCCCTCATGACGGCAGTGGCTCATATTTATTTTCCCTTCAGTATTTTAGTCCCGCTTCTGTCTCCCCGTTTCCTGAATCTCCCTTCGCCACCGCCATCGCTGCCATCCTCGTCCCCATCTACCACGATGAACCCATGCGCGTTGTTTCATGATCTCGTAGTTTTGATGGTACCCATCATCTTGTCCGCTCAGTGACTGTCACTACAAGGTCGACACTAGTACAAAAGCAAGTAGCTGTCTAGTAGCTACTTTAACTCGAATGTGATACCATTGCCATAGCTGCTTGTCAACCAACTCTTCATATATATACCGTTCTGATTATATATATATATATATATATATATAACCTAAAGGGCTAATAGATTTAGCCTTAAACGAGAGTCAAGAGATTGCCTTTTATGCATTCTTAAAGACAAGGAATCTACACAATGGTCTTCTCACAGGAGTAAGCTTTTTGGACGTATCGTGACAAAGACAATAGCGAATGAGGAATCATTTCTTCTTGTATTTACTTGGGCTTTTCATGGCGGTTGCGTATGTAGCTAACGTTAACCGCGCGTTCTCGAGATAGCAATTGTAAGTGAGGTTGATTTACTCGCTGTCAGCAAGACGTGTGCGTGCGTCAAGTGCAGCCCAGTATACATTTGTAGGTTATCGACATCATCGTTATTGGCAGCAGTAAAGAAGCCGCCGCCATGTTCCCAAGAAGAAGGCCGGTGAGCTAAAATTGATTAGGCGGTTCAGGCTTCAGCTATTTTTAGAGAAAGGCCAAAGATTGTACTATGTGCTCCACTATAATCTTCATCGACGGTCTCTCCAAGATATCTTGCTGGGAGACCGACGATAGCTAGGCACTAGCAGACGTAGGTTTCCTTTTTCTTCTCATGCGTTCCAGAAGTATTGCTGCGCCGTTCACGCTCATACCCCCTCCCTCCAACAATAAGTGCAGCAGAGGGGGGCTAAGGCTGGGGCAACAGAAGTCCGCTAAGTCACCTACCCCTGGTGGTTAGCTACGCAGGCGAAACGTTGCGAAGGTACTCCCCGTAGACTCTGTGGGCCGGCAGTGATGGGTTCTCTTCTGCCGGGCCGCGCTTTCCGTGATCGCCGTGCGTGGACACAGAATGCGTCTTCATCGTACCGTTTGGCGCTAGGGAGTCTTTTTCTTCCCTTACGGGTGTACATCGAAGGTGCATGCATCGAATTCCCCCGAGTCGTCGTAGAGCGGGGCCTATTTCCCTCAATGGCCTGCTCGGAGGATGTGGCCGCACCGTCGTGCTGCACTGAGCTGCACCATCACGCTGTATTAACGCTGCCCCTTCCGCGCCCACACTTACTTTTGCGGTGGTGCGTCATGTGTGTCGTCGACTAAGTGCAACTCCGGCCTGCGCAAAGCGGAAAGCGCCGCCGGGATGTAGCCCGACCGCCGGCACTGTCCGTCCAGTATTGCTTGCTGTGCTGAAAGGAGACAGATTAACTGGGAACAGCTTTAATCCCGGCTATAGCTCTTCGTTAAGCAACCCGTCGACAGAAAGCTGTAACAGCGTTGTGGTGCTGCCGCTGCTGCTGCTACTGTTGTATAGCTGCCTAGCTGACCAGCTGCCCTGTTGCTGAGCCAGAGGTGTGCGCGTCTCCTGCGCGTCCCGGTCGGGGAAAGAATATCGACCGGTTTGTGACCACTGCGACTGCCCTAAGGATCTCGCTATCGGACTTTGACTGTCCGTCTCCCGAAGAGAGAATGTCTCCTGAAGAGAGAATGTCTCCTGAAGAGAGAATGTCTCCTGTCTCCTGAAGATGCGCTGCTACGATGGCCTATCTCTAGAAGGCTGCTATCTCTAGTAGCGGACGCTCTTAGTACCGAATCACCGAATCGGACAAATCATTATCTCTTTCTCGTTTTCTGTTTCACTCCCTCTTTCTTGCTGCCCCTTTCCCTTCTCTTTTTCTTTCTCTCTCTCGCCGAGATAACCGCCTATTTTCTTCTCTTGATCAAACACTTTTTCTATCACGCCTTCTCTCGGGCAGGCGCCAGTCTCGTCACTCTGCGGGAAGAAGAATCTGTCGCTGTGCGACGCACTGCTGTTGCCGGGCGCCGGCGTCCGTCGTCTTGTCTTGATCGTAACGAACGGAACGAGAAGAGACAATTTGTTCCCTTTAGGGCCACCTCACTTACGCCGAGGCGCACGCTCGCAATCCCACTCCGCTGATCAACAGGCTTTGAACAGCATACGCTGTCGGTACGGGCCTCGGGTCGGTAATGGCAAATATCTACTCGTCGGGCACCTTACTGCCCTGGCCTCAGCTCGCCACAGGCGGACAACGTACACTTAAGATCGACGAGTCTCCTCAGGAGAATTAGCGTTGACTCTAGCATAAGCCTGCGCGCTGTACATTTAAGTACTAACCTCTTATTGTAACTCTAATTGCTGTAGATTAATCGAAATGTGCACAGAATAATTGGGACCGACTCTTATTGGAACAAACTTTAACTACGCACACAGAATCATATATATATATATATATATATATATATATATATATATATATATATATATATATATATATACAAAATACAACATTTTGCCAAAACTAGTGCTTTATTCCAGATATAGAGCTTCAATAGGCCAATCTAGAATAAAACACCAATGCAAAATTCTCGAATGCTTTTTCAATGAGTCACAGGGTCACCTTCCATAGGGAGTCTCAATGACAGACGAAATTTGCGTAGCTTTACGTACGCCACGATATGTGCGTAGTATTTGACTGTATGGATCAGATTATAATATTCGTTCTTTTTTCCGCACTTTCAAAGCTTTTTCGTCTTATATTTTTTTAATATTTAGAGCTTATGGAAATTGCACGTCAGCGAGAATACTTGCAAAACTTATCGTCTACCTCATCGGACTCGACGTTTGTTCGCGTCATATGAAGGACAATGCGTTCATTTTTGGCCAACGCGTTAGGTAGTTATACTCGCAGAATTATTAAGTTACTGAGGTTACAGACAAACCGATTCGATTCATAAGAAAACATTTCATACTGTACATAACCTTGGCCAATGATCAGAAAGCAAATCATTTTGAGTTGTCATTTTAAATAATGCAAGTAGTAGCACGTACTTCATAAATATTGGGCAAGAGCAAAAAATAACCTTACGGCCGGAATACATTAAAAGCAGGTGGCTGTTCATTCCACTTCACTAATAACAAAATCAAATAAGCCATAAGTTTTGATCTGTCCTATTGCTCGGAACTGTGCACGCAAAAGGTTAAGTTAGAAAAGCAGTTACTCACGTAGAGTGCTTAAAAACTTGTTTATACAGGTGTCCACGGTATGTTCATGTAGCTGCCGTGCTGTTACAATACAAAAAATACACGGTTCATCCTATTTGTTAATAAAAGGCGTTAAATATGTATACAACGGTTATAAATATATATATTCTCTTTTTATTTGTTTCCTACAGCACCAAATTACAGATTTGGTGCTGTAGAAAACACACCACAGTGTTGTGTTTATTTAGAAACAGCGACTAAAGTGCAGTGACGATATTCTATCGAAGACTGCGGCCACTCGTGCAGGTGTGTGCATGCTTAAATAATGCGCGTGTTTGATCAAATCTATATATGGCAAGCTACATCGTCGCTTAGGGGAGAGGCAGTGACGCCCAACCCTATGAGAATCAACGATGACTGTCTCAGGCTTCACGCGCAGTGGTAGCGTCAGAAACGTACCGTTCAGTTCACTATCGGAGTGCAATTTTGAGGAGAGCTCTAGGGGAAAAATATGTCCAGCTCAGTGGCGTGGTGCGTTCGCGTGGTGCACCTCGCGATCGGAGGAGACGCATAGGTGCGCGGGTTCGAGTCCCACCGTTGCACATTTGTATTTATGGCGGCCCGTCTATGAGGCAATGTGAAACGCAGACCCGTGGACGTTAGATCTTGGCTGAGGATCAGCCCGAGAACCTTAGCCATTCATATATAGGCTGCACCGCCTTTGAGATGAAACCGGAAATGTTAGCGGAGATGAGGCTAACGAAGGAGAACGCTAAGGCATAGTGCGATACGGCTCAAGCCATGCAGGATCGCTGGCAAAGCATGAAGAGTTGACGGGAGAAGGAAAGACAGAGAGAGAGAGAGATACTAGCCGCTGTTGAGGAAACAACGTCATCGGGACCGGCGGACGTCGAAGAGACAAAACATGGATTCGCGGAAAAGTGGATGAGGAAGGGAGGCGGAGCTGTTCAAGCAAAGGCCGTGGTGTTGCACCTAAGCCACATGGCGAAGAGAAAGAACGCGAGAGCGAGCGGCGACAGCAACAACGACAGCCGCTGCAACAGCAAAAGGAGCAGGAATCCCGACTAACTGTAGCCAATCGACCAGGAGATGCGGTAGTTATTCAAGCAGTGGGAAAACGTGCTGTAACCACTGGAATTTAAACAAAGGCAGAACAGAAGACTAGATTTCTCGAGTGGCTGCTAATACAGAGGTGGTATGGTAATTCGATACAGGGTCGAGGCGTGAAAAATATTGTAATAGCAACTATGCAAGATATTGACATGTATGATAACGTCAAGCGCCTGAACTATGTTTTATGGGGCATTAGTGGATATCTTCCAGCTTCGGAATATGGAGGCTTGTGTGGGTATCGGTATATATAATAAGGTCGGTGCACAGGCAGGTACAGGATTTGATCGAATTTTGCACAGAACGAAACCTAGGGCTAACAGTATGTTCGCCTTAATGGTCGATAATGTTTAAGAAGAGCGGGACTATCCGGGTAGGCGCAGGGCAGTCAACAGGAAGATGATGCAGCTATTCAGGGCAGCGAACTTCGACCACCTGTCTCTGGAATACATTCAAGGCCATGGCCTCCGATGGTTTGCACTAGGAAGAGATGGAGGTACCGTACTAGCAGCTCGCACAATTGGCAGGAAGGCGTGTGATTGTCACGGTATTAGGCCGACTATGATTGAGGCAGATGAGAATCAAGTGAAAAACTGGAGAGGGGCATAGGCATGAAGCTAACAGCATCGGGCCTGAAGATCCAACTCCAAATGAGAATTTTTCAGGCAGGAGGGGCAGGCACTTAAACAAGGGAAATCGCTGGCTGGCAGATATTGGCAAACAGGATGGAACAACACACGCAACAGATACAGGGACAGGAGAAACGACAGGGGGAAATAGATACAGGGAAAAGTGGGACCACAACGGGAGACATTTTATGGGGGGGGCAAACAGGTAGGAGCAGTAAAGCTCGAAAATGCATTGAAGGTTATCAAGCGGTTGGCTATCAGCGACACAGAGAGCCGGAAGTAGAGGTAAACCGGATGCAAAAGACAAACCAGGGTAGAAGGTAGACAATCACGTGAGAGTAATGTGTCTTTCAGACGAATTGCCGTAGGAAATGTGAGATGGAGAGGCGGAATGTTAAATGGACTTTAAGAGAGTTATGTGGAATTACACAAATGCTATAAATAAACGCCTGGGACAATATGGGTAGTTATGAAGTACATAGAGCGCCAAGCAACACGCGTGGACTATGCACTTATGTAGGGAAAATCCCACAATTGAATAGAGGAAGGACAATATTGGAAGTCATCATAATTGGGTAGAAGTGAGCAAGATAGACACGAAACCGGAGCAAGCATTTATACAAAATAAATCTCTGGATGAGCTCAACTTGACACAAAAATATAGTACACTAAACAGTTTTTGGTGACAAGTAGGGAAAACCAAGTAGACTAGATGCATATTTGAATACCATAAACGCATATGAAAATTGCGTTTTGTTGTGCTGGCGAGTAGCGGCGCTGCAGCATTTCCCCAATAAGTCCCGAGGAGGCAACATTATTATAAAATACAACGCGAAGGAGAAAAACGTGTCGATGGCGATTTGTCGTGTTTTTTGAGTACAGGGATGCAGAAATGGTTGAGTTCGCGCTGCATGCTCAGATAAGCAGACAAAGAGAATAAAAATAGAAGGGGGAAGAGACGGCGAATTGGTGCTAAGAGAACGCGCTTCATGATCGATGATGCATCGGACGTTTCGTAAAGACAGTTGCAAGTTCAGTGGGCACTGCTAACTCAAACCGACCGAGAAAACCAGAGGCTGAGAAACACAGACCTCAGTAGCAAAGCAGTTTCCGGTATGATTCAGCCGGATTATATTTTCCCATTATATGGCTCTCAGAACTCCACTTTCTATAGCTCCCAAAACCTACAGAAAAATATAGAAAGCTATAAAAGCTAGAAGCTATCAGCGAATTAACATAATTAAAGTCCCTGCCGTGGTCACCCCGCAGTTTCCAACAGAGCGATAGGTAGGTACTGATATGTTGTGTACCACAGCGGTACGTAAATTGAGCATGTAGCCAATCACCTGGGCGGCAAAAAGTAGAAGGCATTCCTAGAAAGAAGGCCTTCTTAGAAACGGATACAAACAACCACCTAGATATTAAAAACAGTCGCCGTAAAGAAGAAAAATGATTTAATTAGTGACATCGGCAGGTTGGAAATGATCGAAAGCCCTATAGTGTCGGCATATCAAGTTGACTGCTATTGCAAGATATGCAGGGTCTCTCAGAATTCGTCCAACAAATTTTGGGGTCGAGTACAACCCGGCTAAAAAATATTTTTTTCCAATGAGGGGTTTTAATAATTTCCAAGGGGAGAAAACTTTTTCGTTTGGAATGAGAGTGTATTTACGAAAACTGGTTGTATTGAGTTTTTATCCTGACATATCTTCACTAAATCTGCGATTGCGAGAGCCCTAGTTACCCTATCGACAAACCAATCATACCTGCGTGTTTAGAGAAAAATTTTAAATATCTTGTATTCTGGCTTTTACGCTCAATTATCTATTTTTAATAAATATTTCTGCCCCTTGTTCCATTGAAAAAACATTTTGCCGAGTTGTACTTGATCCCAAAGCTTGTTGGAGGAATTCTTGGAGACCCTATATATATATATATATATATATATATATATATATTGCAATACCGTTGCATTTCAAGATGAGACGTAATTAGAATACAGCCGTCATTATATAACATTTTTGACACTTTAGCGGCCGTCCCACCGGGGGAAAAGGTGTTCAATGTATATAATATTTATTATCGTTCTACGCTGTGATGAACAATTGATTGCTTTTCTTTAATAACTTGAATTAAACATTTTAATATTTTTTTCAAACGTCTTGCGGTTAGTATTTGATACATTTTTGGTAGAAGCTGCTCTGTATTTTTCTTCCTCGCGTTGATTCAATCACTGCTCTCTTAGTACGGTACTAATTTTATGCAACACAAAATGTGACCTCAGCTGGGCGCAAGAACATCTACACCAGCATAAAGAGCGTTGCTTTATACGCGCATATATAAACGCAGGTACCCAACCCACCTACAGCTTAAACACAGTTTAACAGAAACAGTAACTTCATCCTATTTCAATGTTACAACCCCACCTCGAAATCTAATATGTGCGTGTATATGCGTAGACCTCTACGACATTTTACACTGGTTGTCATTAGCCGCATCGTTATCATGCACAGGCTGTTTGTTTCTCGTCGACGTCGTCATTTGCGGCTGACGGCGGTGGCGCAGGACCAAAAATAAAAGGTGTTTTTGAGGTGCAACGATGGCGCCAGTTACTGGCACCCCATCTTTTAGCACTCGCCCGTGTCGCTCGCTCGCCCGGCCGCCCGCCTACCGAAGGCTGGGGAAGAGGGCTGCAAAAAGTCCCCATTATTGGACCATCCTTTGTGACGTACGGTATATGCTTAGGACTACTCTGGCGAGAGTCTGGTTAGCTTGCTCACAACCTATCTAACCAATCTAGCTTCCCTGGGCTCGCTTTTCCTTCGTTCTCATTTCTGTCGCCCCCCCCCCTCTCCCCCCGCCTGCTCCTCCCTATTCTACTGCCAGCCCCATTCTACTGCCAGCCCCATTTTTGCCAACACCTGCTGTAGGCGTCGGTCGACCTGGGCCGTAAGAAGGCCGCCCTTCGGATGGCAGCAGTAGGGTTGTCGGCCTTAGTTACGGGCGCCGTCTGCAGAACGAAATACGGCGGCTGGAACACCACCGTGTCAGAACTGCTTCACCGACATGTTCATCAGCGAGCCGAGCTCACCCCCAGTCGGTTAGGCGTTGTTAGACGCCGTCCTCCCCCCCGTCTATCTTCGCTGCCTCTTCTCGACGTCGTCGTCGTAAAACAACGACCGGACCGTGACAGGCGCGCGTTGGACATGGCCAACGGACCGTCGAAGAAGAAGCCGACGACGACGACGACACTGCCATCTGCCATACGATGCACGATGCTACCTGCGTCCTTCGTTGGCCACAACAGCTTCACCGAGCGACCGCTCGGTCCGCAATTGCCGGCGTTCCCTCGGTGTGGCCCGCCGTTACGTTGTTGCTGATATTACGCCTTCTCTCTATTCCCAACTCTTCCTGTTCATTTCTCTCTCCCCCCCTCTCTCTCTCTCTGTTTTCCATCTCCTATCTAGCTATCTTCGCATGCGATCGTATACTCTACCTGAACCCTCATCTCCTGCCGCGTAGCCTCAACGGCAACCGAAGGCAAAACCTACCGTCGACCGCTACAGAGAAGACACCGCGGCATAAGAGTTACCCTTCTTTCGACGTCGCTAGTGTTGATGCTGTTGCTGTTGTCGTTATTGTGGTTAATGCTGGTGTTGTTATTATTGTTGTTGTTGTTTCTGTCGTTGCTGATCCTTTGTTGCAGCAGCAGCTGTTGTTGTTTTTGCTGTCACCGCCCGACGACGTCTTCTATGACGAGATCACGGCGAGGGCGCGACAACTACAACGGTATCTCTAGGCAGAAAAAGCATCTGCGCCAAAAACAAACTGCAAAAAGTAAACACCAGAAGTGATTATCATATATATATATATATATGTGTGTGTGTGTGTGTGTTGACCGTTAACATAGACAAGCACATCCTTGTGCGTGCAGTTCTCTTGAAGGATATACTCGTTGGCTGATCTACCTGAATAACAGTTGAAAATAATCCAGAGTGTTAAAACCAGCCATGCATAAACGCAATAGAGGGTCATCTTTACACGGACCACCATTACCACTACCGCCATCGTCACCTGCCATAGCAATTATTAGATCTGTCCACCAAGTTCCAGCTTACCAAATGTATTATTACATTTTCGCTACACCTAGGCATGATAGAACTTGAAAACTTCTTCATATAATTGCCATTACTACTTATAGCATACAACGACAGAGCTACGATACAAAGGTACAGACACAAAACAAAAGCACAAAAAAGTTTAGTGAAAATCGCTACGTAACGTAGACAGGCAATTGACGGGCACTGCTAAAAAGAATGGACGAGCGATATTTGTTACTGGCAATGCCCAAAACTGGGGAAGCTGAGAAATGCGTTCGATGATGAACCTCTATCGTTGCATATATATATAGTCTCCATTGAAGTAGTGAAAACGCAGCGAGTGTTCGTTCGCACCGCGTATAAAAGATGAAGCAGACGGCCAAGATAAGGCTGGTGCCAGTCGGGAACATCGAGTATGATAGAGAGGTCTAACCCAGAGGAAAGTTGGTCCTTATTTTCAACTTTCCTCCGCACCTCTTGCCCGTTTTTCCTCCCTCGTTCATTTTGCCCCCTAGTACTCTTCTGTTTATGCCGCCGCTTCGGAAAACGTTCGGGTGGCCGGATGGTAGAAGCTGAGAAGACGGCGGCGACGACGCAGGCGCCGGGTGGACAGGCAGTGAAGAGCGGCCACCTAAGAAGACGTTCTGGTATTCTGCGTGTGACTATGAAAGGAAGTCAGGAGGTATCAGGCAGCTTTTGCTGCCGCTACGACAAGTCGATAGTCGCGAAAAAGCGCGAGAGATAAAAAGCAAGAAAAAGAAAAAGTAAGCGAGAGAGAGAGAGAGAGAGACAAAACAAAGACCAACAGACACAGGCAAACCCAAGGAAATCATTCTGCTCCAAATCAACCATAAGTGAAGAGAGGCGAGAAGACGAATAGAGCAAGCAGCATTTCGGTATTTTTGCTCTTGTTCGCTGAACACCCACCACTGCACATCCAACGTGTAATTTGAAGGGTGGCGGGACACTTTTTTGAGATCTCTCCCGCCACCTCTCTCGAGGCGTGCTGCCCATGTCGAAACGCCCGTAGGAACGCGGCAAGCGTACGATTGGATAGGACGCAGGGCTTACTGTTCTAGCAGTTCAGTTCGATGCCGCCGGGCGGCTTGTTTTGTAGCGTACGCGGTCCGCCACGGCCGCCTGGAGGCCTTTCTCCATATCGATCCGACCTCCGCACTAACCTCTTCAGTGGACCAGTAGTGATCTTCTACCTCACCCGCTGCAAGAGTCATCCCTTTCTCAAATGGATAAAATCGCCTTGCCTGATTAGGGGTCTCTCGCGTCGAGCGGCGTCAGTTGCTACCCCACTGAAGACCTTCGAAGGGCCAGTCAGTCGACCTAGCTGTCAGGCTGCTTGGTCTCCGTCCGTTTTTTTTTATTTCTCTTCCCCGGCTATATGGCCCTGCTTATTTCCTTCTCTTTCTATTTTTTCTCTGCTGCATCTCCTCGTTGACTTCATACCTCACATTCTGCCTGTCTGCTATCTAACCAAGTCACCGAAGCCATTTTTCACGATAGTCAACCTCTCCGATCCCCTCCGCCCCCCTGCTCTGCTCTGCCCTGCCCGTCCAACATTGTCCAACCAGCCCGCCCTTCTCAACTGACTCGAAAGAGAGAAACGGAGCTCACCCATCGCTTAGTCTTAAAAGAAGAAAGAAAAAGTTGAAAGAAACGCATTCGCTTCACCCTCCATCCCCATATTTCCGTCTACAATTCCGCTATTGCCTCCGCTTCGTAGTCGTCGTTGTCGTGGCTGCTGCTGCCGTCGCCGCCACATCATCAGCAACTACTGTCACCAAAACCCAACGGCCATTTCTGTACGCGCATATATGTGTAAGGCAAGTTGAAGGAGAGAAGGTGGGTAGGAAGTGAGAGAGATAGAGAGCTCTTGGAGAATGGAGGTGGATGGGAGTTGGGGCAAATATGAACGTCTTTTTCTTCCTGTACAGTGACTGTTCCGGGTCCGGGAGGCGGGGGGGGGGGGGGGGGCGCAGTCCTCTTTAAACCCTCTGTCGCTCTCTAAAGCATCGTACTCCTCGTCATCGTCGTCGTCGACGCCGGCGACGTATGCGACCCGTATGAGCCTCGCCTATGCCGTTTCGGCTTTCTCCCACATGCTGCTGCTGCTACTTGCTGGAAATAGCCGCAGCCTGTCCCCACGTGGCTGTAGCAGAGCCAGCAGCCGCTGGGCCGTCAGTGGCCCGAGAACCACCGCCACCACCACTGCCGTCTTCTGTAGGAAGCCAAGACACCAACCACTACAAACGCTGCTCCCACTGGCATCATCAACAATAGCAGCAGCAGTAGCAGCACCACCACCACGATGAGGGCCACTGAGAGACGCTCCAGTCGGGGCACGGACAGCACAGGCAGGGCGCGCGGCAACAGCAGTAACAACGAACGACGAAATATATACGGATTGAGACCGGGCCATTTTGTCTTTTCCCACCTCTCTGTCTCTCCCTCTCTTTGGGTTTCTTGCTTTGTGTCTTTGTGCTCTTGTTACGCATTGCCGTTGTTCAGCAGGCGATGTTATTCCTTGCCTTGCTTAAAGAATGCCTTGCAGCGGCGAACGACGGACTTACCGCGTGATGGCCGTCAGCTCCAACGGCACCACCAGCAGCAGCGGCAGCAGCAGGCTGCGGCACCCAAATCACAACGCTTGATGGTGGGATTTGGAAAACTGGGGGCACATGAGTGAGCCAGCAACCCAGCGAGCCAGCGAATAGCATGCGAGTGAGTGAGGCTTGCCTCGGTCTGGCTCTGTGTTTGCCGTTATTATCCTCCTCATATCTTCTCTCATTCTGTAGCCGGATAAGTTGCGCCGAGGTTTGTTCGTACACTCCACAATCTATATTCCACCAATCTCCACTGTGCGCACGCTCTCCTCCTCTTCCTCCACCGCTCCGCTCCGCTCCGCTCTGGCCCTTTTCGTATAGCCGACTTAGTCCTGGCACTAGTTCTCTGCGCTCAATTCGCAGTATAGTCGCCCAACCCCGTCCAGAATCGTTTCGGGCATGCTGCCTATTTACACACTATGTAGCGTCGATGAGACATTTCGAACATGAGCACAATTCTAAGCGTGAAAACATTTTCTCTAGATAGACTGCTGAACAAAACTTTCTATCCAAGATGACATATATAGCGTATTCTACAATTTCGAAAACAAAAAATAATAATAGGCGCCATGGAGTGAGGTAAGTCTTCAAAAGAATTGCGATAATACATTCAGACCTCACAACTGTAACATAGTTTGACATGCAATAATAAAAATACATTGGTATCGTAATGCATTTTTGAAACAATTTACATTTTATACCTACGTAAAGATAGATATGTGCTGCAGCTAAAGCGTGACAGAGCAAGACGCATCATGATCTCAGAGTGCATCACGTAACGTCTGCGTATCGAACGTTGCGCATAAGCGGCGTTACCGGCGTGACGAGGAGTCCAAAGATTTCAGATAGGATCGGTCAGCTCAGATCGCTTGACTGCTTAGGAACTGCTCAATCTCTGCTGCGTAGTTAGCGATCGTTAGCTACACATTCTAAGACCGACCGCGGTCTGGGAACAAGTCTGCCTCAACAACGGACGACTAGGCTTGACTTTGGTCATCTCCACTGCTGGCTTACAACTCATCTGTGAGCAATTTATGAGTTTCGTGTGTTTCGCGCATATTTATCTATCATATCTATTATCACATATTCATATATATTCATATATATGTCAGCAAGCAAGCATCTTTGACACATAATATCGCACAAGTCTACGGTACACTTTACTACATACATTTAGCATCAACAGCGCGCTTTGCCTCACCAATCCGCTTAATAATTAACGATCCGAAAGGGGTTGGGGGGAGGGGACAGCATAGCAACGAATTTGACTTGACGTACGCTTTCGGGAAACGGGTGTCGACACCGTCGGCTTAGCGGCAGCTTCGTCTAAGTCGACAATCGACATCCCGTCGTCGCCGCGGCTCGTTCCAGCCGGGGCCAAATCTGGGGCCGTTTAGGGTGCGAGAGGAGAATATGTGTTGTTGCTTTACGGTCGTAGCATAGAGATATGCCTCCGTCCATAAATGGCCAACCTACCACTACTGCTGCTATTACTACGGCGACGATTTTTGGTCGTTGCGCCACGCCGCTTCCTCTAGTTCTGTTCCTCACCATCGTGGTCGTCGTCGTCGTCGCCATTGCCATTTCGCGTCTCCGAGGCCCTTCTGAATCGTCTCTCCCACGGCGTTGTTACACGAGCAAGTACTAACAGACAGCAATGGGGCGCGCTTTTTGAAACATACCGCAGCGGAAAGATAAGGGCGCTGTGGGCGACGTGTTCCTCGGCCCTCCGTTGTTCGTTCGGCTGGGCAAGCGGGCATTCGGGCGGTCGGGCGGCGCCCGGCATAACCTCTTCAACGCAAGCTCAAGCGCGTCTCCTCCACCCTCTCCCCGCCCGTCCGTTCCCCTTCGGCCCGTATCCCGCCGGCCCATTGATGGTAGCAGGAAAAGACCCGGGAATCGGCCCCATCATACGTCATCATGGCATACCATGATGGCATCGCCAACGACCACGGCGACCTGACAAAGGCTATGAACGGAAGCGTACTTTTCTCAATACGGGTACGCGCTCATACATTCATGCGTTTACATCATACATACGTACGTGCATACATACGTACGTGCATACATACATACATACGTGCATACGTATCGACGACGTGCACCGTGCGCTGTGAACGGTGGCGGCCAGGTTGCTGCTACGTACGGATACAATACGCATGTGGCAGTACAGGTACAATACGTGCACATGCACAGTCTAGTTTTCGGGCTGACCCTCAGCCGAGATTTAACGTCCACGGGATTGCTTTTCGCCTTATTACTTTACAGACGGACCCCCATGAATAGCACAAATGTGCAACGGTGGGGCTCGAACCCGCGCACCGATGTGACTCCTCCGGTGGCGAGGCGCAGACGAATGCACAACGCCACCGGGCTTGACGAGCACATGCACATTCTGGTCGTTGGCGTCGTCATTCTAATCGTCGATACCGGTGTTGAGCTCGCTGAGGCTGGCGCCTGCTCAAGCGGCCGACGCTATTACGCACGTTACTCTACCTAGCGTGATTTTATTTCCAATTGCTATCAAATTATATTCGTTTAGAATTGGTGGAACGAAATTTTAGACGTCATTGGGCGTGTAGCCTTAGCTATGTGGGTGTCAGCAGTGGTGGTCACGACGTATCGGATGCAGAGGCAACGCTGGCTGATCAACAAGATGTGTCATCGATGATATTTCAACGAAACGCGCGGTCGGCTAGTGTCGAATGAATGATTCGCACGATTAGCGGCGCAATTGTAGCAAATGTAGTAGACCAAAATTGTGCAGAAAAAACAACCATTCTCGCTGACGACGACAGCAAAGACAAATGGCAAATGACCAAGTCGTTGTACAGATTCACCGTCAAACTATTCTACACGCAAATGACGACAACATGAAATGTATAGGTGGTTATCAGACGCCTGCGACGTGCTATTGAGGCCCAGAAGCTGTATTTTTTTATTGTTGTGAATTTTATTGTTGTCGTTGCTGCTGTTGTTGTTGTTACAAACCTTGTTTACAAAGTAACGCTACGTTACCGTACTCCTGCTGCTTTTTCGGCCTGTCGTATTCGTTGGGTTCGTGTCTCTTCCGGAACGTACGTCGTTCCCTGCACGTCGTATCATGCACCCATCTTCCTTTCGTCGTGAAGATACGTATGCGCTCCGTCCGCAGTCACTCAGTCTGTCAGTGATCATCAGTATGCAATGGCGTTATGTCAATACTCTCCGATGGTGACATTAGCAGCGAACGTTGACCGCCGCACCATACTACTGGAAGACTGGGACGTCATCCGTTGCCACCCTCCCCCCCCTTCACGTTCTGCCGGCAGCCCTTCAGTCAGCGGCAGCGGACCTTGTGCTTTTTGCCCTATCCGGTCCTAAGCCGGACAGTTGGGCCTGCGGCGGCTTCTGTGGTTGGTGCTGCTGCTGATACTTGGGGTGCTGGGTGCTGGCACGGCCTGCGGTCTGGGCCCCGTCGCGCCGGTGCTTTAGGGTCTTCCGACGGTTGGTTTGCCTCTGTTGGCGCTCAGATGGTGATGGCATTGACGGCGCAGGCCGAATTAGAAGGGGAGCGCAAAAGCCAAAGGACGAACGAGAGAGAGAGAGAAAGACCCCGATAGAGACAGATATAGAAATAGAGAGGGAGTGGAAAGGAAATATATATATATATATGTGGGAAGAAGGAGAGGAAGAGAGATAAACGACCACCACGATGCCGGCGGCATACGGTCACGTAACACGCAGCACGCGTCGTCTTGTCTTAGACATTCGGACCACGAGCGCTGCTGCGGCTGCCGAATCGAGTGTCGAACCACAGGGCGACAATCATCGGGCTAGACCTGCCCACTATAAATGACCAGTGGCACGCAAGCAAGAAGCAAACGCCGCCGCATATGTGCACTTGCTGCTGATTTGCTTCTTGATGTTGATGTTGGTGTTATCTGCGCTGGCGGTGTCGTTCGCTGAAAGCTGCTTGACGAGGAGCACCCTCCTCTTAAAGATAGGGCTGTTTCGCTGGAGCAAGGCGCGGACACATTTCTTGCAAACGGCGTGTCGCCACAACAGTGACAGTGACGACAAGAAAGCAACACTAGCAACAACAACAACATATTGTTGAGCGTTGAACGCGTAGAGGGCAGATATAGAAATCACACCTTCCTCCTTTACCGCCTGGTGCTAGAGAGCACTGATCGCTTGGGGGTTGGGCAATTGTGATAGCCATGGCAGTAATTGTACAAGTAACACCAGTAGTAGTTGGAGGTGGCGAAGTTAAACAAGTTGTTTTTTAGTAATACTAGTTTTGTTGCTCTGTACTAGTAATAGCAGTGACAGTGGTCATCGAGTAGCAGCATTATACATTCTTACGATTCGTTTCACTTACGGTCTTGTCGTGTAGGCCACCACGGTCCATAACGTATGGGCTCACACATGCCATTGGTACTGCTTTAAGCCAGCAGCTTTAAGCGGGCTAGCGAGAACCATTGGCCGACGAGGCGGACGTTTCGCGGCCATGACGCGCCTGCTTCGACGGACTGCAGCGGACGGGCAATAATACTCATCCACCAAACGAAGCTCATAGAGTATCCGTCTAGATCCAAGTGTGCGTCTCCCCCACCCCTCCCCCCGCAGACGGCACGCAGCTACGCTGAGCCAGGCCAAGCCATGCCAGAGTTAGGACTTCGGCGGCCGCGGGTGGCGGCAGCGGGGGTGGCGACTTCGTGCCAAGCAACACCCGCAGATGCCAACAGCGTTTCTCGCCGCTCGAAGCTACGGCGCTTAAAAGGGAGGAGGACATCGATGATGACATTTGCATAATTGAGACGGAGCAGCTCGCGAAGGGAGAAGAACCGACCGATGACGCCTGTGGACCCCCGCCTTCCCCCCCCCCCCCGCGGGTGCGCCCCTCTCTGTTCTGCTCTCGTTTCTGCTATCCATACATACCCTATTTCCCCCCACTGGTTCTCTTCCTCTATCTCGCACGCGCGCGAGGCTGAATTGGCCAGCGGTAGCAGCAACAAGTATGGCAGTAGTCATCTCCACAGACAGTGGCCGTCGCCGCATATAGCATCCTAACTAGCGCTTGACGTCTCAGAGACAATAATAATAATAATAATAATAATAATAATAATAATAATAATAATAATAATAATAATAACAATAATAATAATTTTGTTAGCATTCATATATTATTGTTCATTCATCTTACAATACAATTGACAAGTGTTACAATCCTATTTATTGGCTCGTGGCAAATGAAACTCAAGGTATTAGGTCCAGGGCCATTGGGCTGGTCCACTAGCCAGAGTTCCTCTGTTCCTGAGCATCTAATGACAGATTATTATTTGATAATATGAAGTATACATTATCTTCGATCAATAATTAATAATAATAATAATAATAATAATAATAATAATAATAATAATATTCGGCCGGGTAACGCTGCAATTGTGCGCGGAACTCTGCTAGACTGGACACGCCAGAATCTGGAGTATGTGACGTTTTAATTTAGTTAATCCGGTCTATACGCTCATAAGGAGATAATTGTTAGCTCTTATGTTTATTTATATATATATTTATACCGTCTCACAGTAGGCAGCTGTGAGATTGTGTTAAAGTGTAGTATAGATGAAAAGAGGGTTAATAATAATTATACATATATTAATTTTATTCAGGCATGTAATAATATTACGTTGCGGGCGATCCACGCAAGGCCATGTTTTTGAGATAGATGATGAATTTGGCCCTTTTTAAGGGGAACGTAGATATAATCATAGTCGTCGTGAACTGACAGGAAGCGAACGGGAGCATGATGAACCTGGCTCAAATGTCCATGCCTCACAATTGTAATAGCAACAACGGGCAATGTGATACACCTTCGTACTTATCGCACTGAAAACCACCCTGACACCCATCATTAAGGGAACTGACTTGTTTCTCAATAATTTGAAAAGCTAATGATCATTAGCGTCCGTTTGGATAGCGTGCCGGCTGAAGCGATGTGAGTGTGCAAGTACATATATGTATATGTTGTTGCTTCTGAACTTCCGTAGAACATCGCACATTTGCATTTCCTGTATTCTCTGTATCTGTATTCCTGTATTTAAAACAAAGCGCACATAAGGGTGCAACATTTCCGAACGAAAATAGAGCAAAATTCGCGGCACAAATGAGTAAAAAGTCCAATATAGGCAAAGTCCGGACAAATCTATTATCTGACACTCTAAAATACTTACTTAAGGTTGAGTTACAGCTAGTTGGACAATATATATATATATATACCCACATTTCTGCATTTTGAAATCATCTTTTGTGGTTCCCCGGAGCTCGCAAGAGGGCGCTGGCGGCGGAGAAGGGTAGTTGTTTATAATAAATACCACTATGCTGATCTATTAGTTGTTTTGACCACCTCGTTGTTTTTCTATATGTTATGTCGCAAAATGTTTATCTGTGTAGAACAAAGAATTTAGAGTGCTTTGCCCTACGAGTTTAAACAACACCTGCACTGCTCAGGTATGCTGTACCATTTTGGAGGTCTTCAGACCCCAAAGATTCTGAAAGAATAATATCGACCTGGATAATAAATCAAAACCTCACGTAAGTTTTTTAACCCCAAAATTAAAATAATTGGGTTGAAAATTGGTTAATCACCATCTACCAGTCTCCGTCGACCGGTGCTGTCGAATTACTACTTATCCAGAATAATGGAAAAATATTTATCAAAGAAGAGTGACTTCACTGGAGCCGGCGTTATTGAAAAGAGGGAAGGGCATCCTCCACAAGCGTTGTAGGAATTATATTTTGGTCATTTTAGATTTTTCTTGCCAAAACTACTCCTTAGTTTAGCCTTAAGAATGAATAGGATTTGCGCCCTCAAGAGAAGACCCTCAAAAAAGAGAAGAGAGAAACAACATGTTGTGCCTTTAATAAGTATGCACACTCTTTTTGAATCATCTTTCTATCAAAACCGCCAGAAAGCGCTATATCTACACCATCTGAGGCGCAGGCCTGATGACTGACGTTCTTCTGGAGAGGCCGAGCAATATAAAAACACAGATGTCCCCAGCTCGTTATAGCCCCTAAGTGCATTCTCTTCAGGTTTCCCTATAACTGCATCTTCTTTCTCATCTCTCAAGACAACCATCTTAGCCTCTGACCCCAGTGCGAAACATAATGATCTTGGGTATTCTATTGCTATGATTGTAATATATCGGACGCTAAGGCTCTTATTGTATTCAAAGTCCCTCCTGTCAATTACTCTGTAGATTGTGGTTGCGCCCTTGATTAAGTCGATAAAGGCAAAGAGTTAATCGCAGATGGCTCTGATGACCCCGTGTTCTGACGCTGGCATCCAGCATCAACGAATTCCTCTTGGCTTCAGTTGGCAAATAAATAGCATCTATAGAATACCGCGTTCCTATCGACCTATATCCAGGCGGACACTTTTCCGTAGTCCCTATTTTGGGTTGCGATGACTTTTTGACGGTTCGTTTTGACAGTTGTCTGCCGTATGGCCTATCCCTTGATGTCACGTACGACGCGGGAAACCGATCTATTTGGCCACGCGTTGACCACCCCACATTTAAACCCCCTCTCGTCAATAGGGCCTCTCCGATTTTTCTATCTATAAATAGGGTAGAGATCAAGTCTTCGTTTGTCCTTTGCGTGGGTTTTGGCTCTTACCCCGGCTTACTCTGAAATTGGCATTTAACGGAATTCCGATAGTTTTTTTTATGGAGGTGCCTTGCTCGAGGCCGTGGAGGTTCAGTTTGATCTATGCGTTTCGTTTTCAGGTGTTCACATACACATTCGCTGAGACCATTATCTAGTTTACCCATTTTTCGCATCCGGCCTCTCTAACTCGCAGTTTGAGCCGGACGTCTCTTCCGACCACAAGAGTCTTAGAAATTTATCTTCGCCGGGGTCTCAGTTTTCTGGCATTATTTCTGTCTATTCGAAAACGTACTGCTTCATTCCAGGTTTGACGGCCTTTACTTGAGTTACTGTCTGGAATTAGGGCGTCAGGCGTGCAATTGGTTTTGAGTTTTTGGCCTACCCTTTACGTATACCACCGCCCTCACACCCTTTTCCATCAAACTGCTAGCGCGGACGTTCTTGCTTTTGCTATATAGCCATATCAGTTTCAGAATTCTTTATAACCAAGTGACTAGCTCTTTCTTAGTCATTGCCTCCTTCATGCGCCTGCGTAGCCCTGCTGCACGCTGCTCCTCGTTCTCTTCTCTGGTCTCCTCGGTCTTTTGTGATCTCAATTCTTCGGAAGCAGGCTCACTTTCTAGTAGAACTTTTATTAGAGAGTTTAATCTGTAAACTATCTCTGCCGCCTTTCTCACTTTCTTGTAACTGTTTTTTTCTGACTCTCTGGGCGTCGCTCGACTCCAGCGTCTGCCGTTTTCTCGCTATTGGGAATCCTAGTCGTGGCCACCAAGCCAGTCTCCAATCCGCCGCCTCTCTTTCGTCTGAGCTTTCACTTGGCTAGCTTCTTGGGGGCTCTTGTCAAAGCTTTCAGTGAGAGGGGTTTCCTCTGTCCATACAAGCCAAAATAATTATATATATATATATATATATATATATTCCGCCCGTGTGTTCCGTCCAAATTGGTGCGTACTTAATCGGCCTTTTTAGGGCCATTAGTACAAAGTGGTCCAACAAATTCAAATCTGAGTTGTTCGCTTCATATGCTTGGGTAACCACTCATGTACTAAACGGCTGGTATGAAAGGTAGTGCTATCTTACGTATCGCAATCCTTTAGACATTTCTAGCATCCACGATGCCATGAGAGTTTGTAGAATACGCAAGAATGTACGGTGGCAAGTATAGCTTCTGCTAAGCGTGTTCTACTTAACATGAGCTTTGGTCTTCGAACCCTAGCCCGGATGAGCGAATACCAGATGCAATGAGGATTCAAATCGAGGGGCGCGTCAAGTTCTGAAAAGCTTGTATGTGAGTATAAAGGGTGTTTGTTTTACGACCAAAACATGTATGGACATATACAGGGTGTTTTGTCAACAAAAAAAAAAAACAAAAACCATATATATATTTATTTACATACATGTACAAAGCATCTCATACGATAGAAAAGATGACACGGCGTACTCTCCGTATACGTATGTGCGACAGACGGGGGCCGAAGCGACGGCACCAACGTTGGCTTTGTTCCGCACATCCCTCTCTCTCTCTCTCTCGATATTTCCTTTTCTGATTCTTTCTTTCGCGCGCTCGCTTTCCCTCTCTCTCTCTCTCTCTCTCTCTTCCTTTATTCCTCTACGCGGAAGCGGCGAAGTCGCCGCCGCCGCCAAGTGTGTCGAAACAGCAGTAGCAGTAGCAGCAGCAGCCGCAGAAGCCAGTAAATCGTTTTTATTGTAACCAGCTCGCGTCCGCAACCGTCATCGAGCCATTCTCATGGAGATGGACAACCAACCAAACGAACGAACGCAGATCGTACCGCGGCAGGACAACAACGGCTTCTGACGCCGCTACCGCGAGCGAAGCCCTGTTGGCGAGAGAAGGTGGGGACGAGAGAAGATGGGCGCCCGCCGACCGGGATGGCCGGATTGTAGCGTGCTAGCGTGACACGCAGGTACTTCAATATGGCGCAACTGCATCACCAACAACGATCGAGTGCGGTGTTGTTGTGGTGTAGCCAACCAACTCAGCTTCGCCTAACCTGATATTGATATACACAAAGACTGCTGCTGCTGTTTCGGCCTCGGTCCTCTTTTCAGCAGCCAATTCGGAGGTGGCACGGGGAGGGGCGCGGGCGGGGAGGGGAGGGGGCGTGGGGCAGAGGAAGACGACCACGACACCACAGCGGTTGGTCACGTTGACAACAACAGCAATAGTAGCATGGAAAACCTACCTAGTCGCTGCGTGTACGCCGCTTCCTCATTGAAGCACGCTATAAAATATTTTATATATATATATATATATATATATATATATATATATATATATATATATATATATATATATAACAGCAGTAATATGATTACAGCAGCAATTGAGTGCTGACGATTAAAGCTCTTCTAGTAGTCATCGGGAACACTTAATACTCAGGTCTTCTCCAGGTGTTCTCTTCGTAAGACTTATCCACCTTCTTCGAGGAGCTGACCTATCTAATTGAGCCGTCGACTTGAAAGCGCTCTACGAATTACCACTGTCTACCTTAAAGGCCCTGCTAAACACATCTTTGCCACCTGGCGCACGGCAACAGGCATTACTGTCCGTTTCTAAAGGGGGCATCGGGATTCCGAATTTGAAGACCCTGGCCGGTCCTGCCATAATCTCATCAATGCTAAGCGCAGAAAACAGGGCAATTTCCCCGTTTAGATATAGCAGGACTTGGCCAGTTTAGAAGCCGCTTAGCCAGCTTGAGGAGAATCTGGGGGCCCGGCTCGGAGGCAGGCCTGACAACGTACTATCTCAACGTGACTGGAGTGCCCCTTTGCACGCTGAAGTACACCGACGTCTCTTTAGTGAAGCTGCGATATATATATATAAATATATATATATATATATATATATATATATATATATATATATATATATATTGGTGTTTTAATGCGTTTTATTTACATTATCTTATGTGCATTACAACATTATAATCGCATAGTTCATAAGGCTGAAATCTCGTGTAGCCAGCACTGCATATATACATATATATGCATAGCGATTACTTATGATGCTATGAAACCGCATATGCAAGGAATACCATAAATAGGGTCAAACCGAACAGCCTCCAAGTACAGTCTGTCAACAGTAGGGCCCAAATGAAGTCTATCCTGGCGGTGAAGCGGAAAATAATGCCACGCTGCATTGTTCAGATGCATCATCAACAGTTAGCTAGCAGAAAAATCCTTATTTGTTTTGCTTATGAGTTGGTCAGCTAATTTTCGGATGGCGTTGACGTGCTTAGCTCAGCCCACGCGTATTGTACTTGAATCGTGTCGATGTCGATTACAACGCTCAAGGTGATGGGCATCGTAGCTTGAGAGACAGAGAGAATCTCCCACTCCCCTCCGCGCATCCCGGCCGAGGCAAACCAGCCTCAACAAGGCATCCACCTTAAGCCAGTTGGAGTCAGTGGCAACTCTGTGCAACTCATTCGTGACCGGCCATGTGCTCTCGTGGACAAATACTGACTCGCGACGCGGCAGCTAGTGAATCGCAACCTCAATACGGTACGATCTTCAACTCCCCTGCCCCTCCACCCTCCCGCCATCTTTGACCATGGCCCTGTCGTCTAAGTCCTCATTGTCGTCCTCTAGCATTGTGCCGATTCAACCGATTTCACCTGTGGCCGCATAGCATCACGGCGGGTCGGTCGTAGTGTCCGCGCGATGCCGCGTCAGCACGGCCATTGTTGATGACGTGCCGAACTAAACTTACCAACGCAACTTCTGTCAGCCAACGACAACGATGACGAGAACAACAGCAACAACAAGAATAACAACAACAATGACAACAATCCGAGTTTTGCCACGAGAGGAGACGCGTACAGGCTTCAAGCGCCCTCGTGAGGGCGCTGTAGTGAGACAGCAAGCGCGATTTGCCAATTGTGTGTGTTCACGCATAAGCTCCTCCCGCTTCTGCAGCCGCAGCGACTACGTCTGCTGCTGCTGCTGTGTCTGCTGTTGTACTGTTGTTGTTGTCGTTGTTGTTTTATTGTTGTTGCTGCTACTGTTGTTGTTGTTGCTATTATTGTATTGTTGTTGTCGTTTCGTAGCTGCTCTGTTGCCCTTATGCCTCCTCGAAGGCCTGTTGCTCTTCTCGTGCTGAACGGACGCTTTCCAAACTGCTTCGGATCCAGAGCTGTTGTTATTGCTATTGCCCTTGTTGCTGTTGTTGTTGCTGCTCTTGCAGTTGCTGCTGTTGTTGTTGTTGCTCTTGTAGCTGCTGTTGCTGCTGCTGTTGTTGTTGCTGTTGTTGCTGTTCTTCTTCTAACCCGACATTGGTGTAGGGACGATGTTGACGATGAGTCTGATGGTACTCGTGGTGATGCTGGTGGTGGCGTTGATGATAACGGTAGTGATGATTACGATGGTGATGGCCTTGGTGACGACGATGATGCTGCTGCTGCTGATGATGATAATGATGGTGGTGATGATGATGATGATGATGATGCGGATCATGATTATAATGATGATGATAACTCACCAGCCAACTAAACATTCTGATCAGTGGCGGTCCACTTGTGGTGCGTTGTCCACTTGCGTCTTCTGCGGCACCGCGTCCGTCGATCGTTTGGGTCGGCACTGTCGTCGACCGGCGTCATAGCGGCTTGAACACGACAGCGGTGGTGGTGGCGGCGGCGGTCACCGAGCTCACACTGAGAGAACCCGCCCGAACTGCTGCTAATCAGATTACGCGCCGTCACTTGAGGGGTCGCTTCCAACTGCCCTTGTCCCTGAGACTGTGTCCGGCTGAAGGGGAATCCCTTCTGCTCAACGTAACCCCCTCGTAGGCTTCTGCTGCTGCTACTTGCAGCTGTCGCTATGCCTAATACCCGCTACTGCTGTTGGCGTTGCTGCACTTGATGTTATTGTTGTTGTTGTTGTTGTTGTCGGTGTGCTTGTTGTTATTGGCACTAGTGCGCAGCTGTGGTGCCGGTACAGCAGTTGTTGTTGTTGTTGTTGTTGGTTTGGTTGGCTATGACGAAGCGAAGCGGTCATCAGTCGCAATAGAACACGGTCGGCACAGAGGCACAGAAGAGAAGATTCAGCAACACCGGGCGGCGGCAGCGACAGCATCAGCAGAGGCGCCACCAGCGACTCTTGCCAATGACAACAACGACGACAGCAGCAATAACAAACAAAACTTTACAGACGTGCCCGCTTGCGATGCACCACCACTGTGGGGTGGCGGGCCACCCACCCCCTTCTCCGACTCCGCCCGCGTTTCTTCTCCCGTTTCGCCCTCCACTGTCTCGTGTCTCGCGACTCGCGACCCCAAGGACCAGAGGCCACGAGCCAGCAGCCTCAGTTGACAACGGCATGACGCCGCAGCGACTGCGTCATCATACGATCATATCGATTAAACCAAAGGCCAACCGGACACTATGGCTAAAATACGTACAATTGTTGCCACACACGTCTGCTGTTGTTGTTGTTGTTGTTGTTGCTGTTTTGTTGTTGGTGTTGTTGTTGTTGTTATTGTTGTTGTTGTTGTTGTTGGTGTTGGTGTTGCTGCGGCTACTCCAAACTTATCAGAATGGTCACGATGCCGCATTACGGTTCCATTTTCTACTAACTACTTACTATGTACACCATGATGGCGTCCGTCCGTCTCTCTGGACGCGACAATACATAAACTGCCACCTACACTTTGCACCTGGGCGTGCGTGCGTGACTCGCGCAATCCTAACGATTGCGCACACTGCGTTCGGCAACGGGCGATTCCATAGCGATCTCGAGCAGCGTACTCTCCGATCGATACGTTCGCAGCGATAATTCGGTTTGCGAACGAAACCTACGACCTACGGCGACGGGTTGCCGATCTATCAAGCCACATTATCGTTTACGCGTCCGTGCGTCCGTTTTTGCTTGCTTAGCGCAAATATTTCGAAAGGTATGCAACAGGCTTTAATTTCGTAGCCAAACGAAACGCCGCCGCTCGATGACCTTCTCGTGATTGCTCTCACTTTTCCGGTCGCGCCATTTTCCATTAGGCTGGCTGGCTGGCGGCTGTATTCGGTGAAGGTGGCGCTTTATGGCTCAACTTTTGCCGGTGCTTGCCTTGACGACGATGACGACGACGATGCTGATGATAGCAGGCAAAACAGCCGCGCAGATAGCTGACGAAATTACGCGCGTTGCTGCTATTAATGCCTGCATAGATGGTTGGATGTATGTACAGACGGATACATGGATAGATGTGTGCATGTGCAGCTCCAGTCTGACCGCGCTCTAATCTGCATCCAATTACCTTTACTCTACGGGTGCTCTTTTCGACGGTTCAGCAGCAGCAGCAACTTCGACGACTTCGATTCCTCGAATTCTCGAAGCCTCAGCCGCGCACTCACTCACCTTCATTCGACCAATGAACGCAAACGCACGAGATTCAAACGCAAGGCGTTTTTTTCGTGGACTGAAACACCACCGTGGTACAGGATATTTCAAAGAGCATAGCTAACGAAGCATTGGAGAGTTTGTTAGTTACATACCGTACCATATAAAAATAGTCCAACCAGTATACGAGTGGCTCGCGCTTCTAGTAA